>CAJQUW010010969.1:0-94626 GCA_907163375.1 Prostheceraeus crozeri
CCTAAGGCCATAATGTTTGACATGGAATGTCATGGCTTTAGGTACTGTTCTATGCTTTTTCTCCATGAAAATAAATGCATTCAGATTTTGTAATCATCTAAATATCAATAAACACAATCTTTTGACCAGTCTTATTTAATTGAACTACATTCTCGGATCTATCACCGATTAGAAGCATGATGACAATGCGAGAACATACACATGATGGAAGTTTGCTTAAAGACATTCCATGTCAAACTTATGGCCCTTGTCTTCTTCTCATGCAATCAGAGAAAATGTGGAAAGTATCTTTTTTACCGAAAGCTTCAATCTCCTTAGTCCCTACCATTGCATTGTCTTCCTGGCTAATGTACAGTTTGAACACAGGTGCGGTGACCCTGCGGTTACAGGGCAAGCTTTCACGTACTCTAGCTCCAATGTCGCTGGTTCGAACCTGTCCTCGACTGATGAAGCCCAGCAGGCCGAAACTTGTCTCGTTGTCGTTAAATCTGCTGAGAACTTATGTAAGTGTGGGTGGCACCGTATATGCAAGTTGTGTGTCACATAAGTGACCCCGAACGGTTTATGAAGTAGAATACACGTCAAACACACTTGACAGAGCTTTGTTACAGATTCAAGATGCATACAGTTTATGCTGAGCAAAACAAGCTAAATGTACATGCCTATAACAAACAGTAATTTTTGGAATTGGTCAACACTTTCAAGAACACATGCTTCAAACTTCAAAGTTTGATTGTTATCTTAACTTTAAAATATCTGCTCGAAAGCAAGAATTCAAAAGCACTGGTTTGATTGCATCCGCTCATTTATTCTATCGCGTATTTTTTCATAATCGTCTGATAATTATGAGCATACAAAAGCATAAGCATCACATTCAGCGGATAATACTCAAAGCTGATTTCATGACATGATTTGGATTGATAGGAGTATGACTAATTCTGCTCTCTGAAAGAATATTCTGCCATTTGATGAAACAAAAGAAGTGACATAAAGGAGATGAGGATAATAAAGAAATATCTTTGCATCTCGACGAAACAAGACCTCATGTAATGATCTTTCAAAGACCTAAAACAAGCACATAGCCCTTGAAACTTTCCAACGTAGCCAGACGAACGAGAGAATTAAGTATCGTCGGTGTCACCCTCAAACAGAAGCTACATAGTAAGCATAGAATTGAAAAAATGCAGCAACAGTATGCATGATGAAGCACATCAAAAATTGAGATGCAAAGCATTTTCATCAGATGTATTCAACCATGTTGACAAATCGTTTTGATGCCGCTGTCAGCTGGTAGGGTTTCATCACAACGTCAGGGAAGGGAGGAGAAGCGAAAAATCCATGAAACGAGAATTGAGATGCGGCTACCGTAAAACAAGAAATACCACCAATGTAGCTTAGAAACGGAAAAATGATTGCTCAGAAAAAAAGGTGTTCACCATTGACTATACCGAATCGCCGTAAGCATCACATCGAACTCATGTTGCAGCTTAGGTAGCAGTGACTGAGAGAATTGATTTCGTCTAATATTGAACTACTGCATAGTCTGCGTGAGTCGGTATTTTCCATTCCAATTCCTACCCAATCCCATAGAAATCATTCTGAGAATTCTACAGGAATTGTTTCACCACAACATTGACCCTTTCCACATCGGACTCCAAAGTCCATCGAAATCCCGGACGGGATCCGATTTTCCCTTCCCACCCCCCCCCCATAGAGTAGGTATATTAGGTAGGGTGGTAACTCCGCATTTGTAAAATCTCCAAGGTGTATACACTTTCGATTTTATTAAATGAACTCATGGGAGATACCGGTGATATTGTCACCGAATTCTTGCAGTTCTGCAGAAATTACAACGGAATTAAGTGATCATGATTGTATTGCAGAAGGAGATGGCATTTCACAGATTCTCATCACAGCCTTGGAGATTTAATGTTTGTTGAGTGAGAAATTCGATGGGTTCCTATTACTTTCATGCTTAACCTCAAGAGTATTTTCTTAAGCGTGATCATATCACAGGCAACCTGTCACTGGCAGAGAAAAATCACATAATCAAAGACTATGATTTCAATTAAAATTGAAAGATGTAAATATATGTCCACATCACTATTCAGATTCAAAAAATGAAACATGAATTCAGTGATCGAATCATAAAATCATGCCGGTGAAAATTGAATTAAAAACTTGAAATTTCAGCCAAGAAAGAACGAATAATATCGCGACTTTTTCATGAGGACTTCTATTAACATACGGATCATGAAATTCCCTTGATAATCAGCTTCATTTCCGCTTGTAGGATGCTTATTATCAAATATTCATTCCATTTGATATCCAACTTGTTTCATACTACTTATATAGGAGAGTCATCTCGGTAGTATATAAATTGGCAAAAATTTAGCTTTTTCAAAACTGCTCAAATAATTTTTGGACCACGGGAACGCAATCTCCTCAAAAACTGAATATTTTGATATAAAAATTTTCACTGTATACAGATACTTTTTTGAGTTGACACTCTACTAGGGATGTGAAGGGTAATTATTACCGGTAATATTTGATTTTAAAACTGATTTATTTGCTCTATTTTGATCATGAAGTGTGTTGTAGACATGGTATACTTACTATAACAGTAGTGACACCAGAAAAGCTATATAATTCAAGCATAGCGTTCATAATTTTGATATTTATCACATGACGTCATCATCCATATCGTCTTCTAATCAAATCAATTAAACTTGCATGACAACTCTACATGAAATTAGTACAAACAGTTTCTAGATAATTTGTACTTAGTTTGATGTAGCTTCATCAATTCCAGACCGCAGATTTGTGAAAACATTTCTATCATCAGGGTTTTTTCAAAATCTCCTGATGATAGAAGTGTTGAGCTTCTGAAATAAATCAAGTAAAAGGAAAAAATAATGATAAATTAATCCCATCGTTTAACTTGATTTTCCTATCCATTTAGTAATGTAAAAGTTAGTAATCTGATTTGCAGTACGTTAATTTTTGACGTACCGTACCTCCTAGTTGAATATGAAAAGGATCCTTGTTACTTATCATTGTAGGCATACGTCGTCGCGTCCAGTGCATTTTATACTGATCAATTTGTATCAATCTCTATTTTGTTAGAATATTTTGTTTTTATAGAAAATCTATTTTGTTTATAAAGAAATGTTCTTGTGTTTTTAAACCAATTCTTTCATTTCCAATACCGATACCGTACTCATCAAACATCCATATTTTCATTGTAGTAATTTCATGTCATCAGTTTTGGTAATGATTAGTCCAAGTGCGACGGCATGTCATATCTTTTTTCAATAAACAAAGTTAAACGGTTTGAGATTTCTGTATTTGGCTTTCATCAGCTTGATTCAAGGAATAGGAGTGGTATGCGGACTGTTACTAGGTCTAGCGGCAATCTGAAGCAATTATTTTGCTTAGATTTTAAAACTCGACAACTTTACATTAGACCTGAGAAAGTTATGCAAGGTAATTAAAACTCCCCTTTTTAGTTTAGGCCAATATAATAAAGTAAAAGTTAAAAGTATGGCAGACAGACCTTCGGCGTCCAGCGCCTTCAACGGTCGATGTTTACCTTGCATAACTTTCTCAGAAAGATGATCTCCCGTCACCTGGTCAACTACAATTACATTAGACCTGCAGTATCTTGAGTCAAACACTAAGAAAAAGCTGAAGTAACCTCGCTCGTATAGTAATTCTAACAAAATCAGCACGCTGATCAATTTTTTCTCATTAGTATAATTTGCTTGCATCGTGACCGCGTCCCTTGCGATCTTCGTTTCGTAAGTAGGTTATATCCTACCTGCGAGTTTAGACCAACGTGTAGGCATTGCAATAAAAAATACATAGCCTAGGTCAAACTGACATAACTTTTCAATGCTAGTTTTGAGGAACACGAACGTCGTTTAGCTACGCTTGGTCGCTTGCAGATAAACACTAGTACGCTTTCTGAACACTCCAAAATTGAACATAACAGTGTGCAAGGTATCACTGAGTTTGCGATTAAAATCACTAGGCCCTACTAGAAATAAATCTCCGTTAGAAAATCGATTATCTGAAGCTCAACTCATTAGAGATACACGTAACAGACCAAAGATGGACCGTTAAGAAGAGCTAGTCACCTGACGCGGTACTCGAGTAACAGCGAATCTTATATTTAACTCTGTCATCTGGTTCTGGTCAGAGATAAGCCTAGACCTAAACCGTCGCGTCAGACGCCTCACGTTCCTTTTATACCGCATTGACACACCGAGTGTCTCGCGAAACGTTTGGGTTTGTACTTTGTAGTTGTACATAATGTTAAATTTTAGCCAACTTTTTTAAATCATAAAGCTCAATTACAGGGCCCAGTGACTGACTTTTGTCTTACCCAATTGCTATCATAAGTTTGATTAATCATTATCGCTCACTCAGGTATACACGTAGGCCCTACCGCTACCGGACGTACCGGTTGAACGTTGAAGTTATCTCAACTTCATATGAAACATGGAATTGTCTTGAAAAAGGCGTTAGAGACCACAATGGAAATATGTATTAAAGTAAGGTACCGGACACCGGTACCGCTATAAGACCTGGCCTACATCCCGCACATATACTACAGTATACTGCAGTAGATGTACGTACATAGCCTCAATGTAGGTCTACATTGACAGCTGAAACTCGTTTGCCCCCTTCTTCACTTCTTGCACTATTGAATGTGTATAGGAGCATCAGTACGACGTACGTAGGAGGCTACTAGTACGTACACGTAGTATACGTACGCCCTATATCTTTGCAAGCAGTCGAACTTATAGTCCAGAAGCTTGACTTGCAATTTAACTCGCAATGAAAACTGAAATTTATCAACAGACTGTGTTATATAGGCAGGAGCGACATGTCTAGGATATCAGACGTTAATTATGGGTGCAATTACACCAAATACTGAAATTCAAAAATTACCCATTTTTTCAAAAATTACCGGTAATTATTACCAGTAATATTACCCGGTAATATTTCAATTAAAAAATTACCGGTAATTTGACATCACTACACTCTACCTAAATATCCCTACTGTATGCCCCCCCCCATATAAATCTTTCAAAAACTGAAGTTTTATGAAAATCACATTGTTGCATCTTAAGTGTCCGAACTTTCTAATGTTGGCATTCATGTTTACTCTAACTCGGTCATCCTTCTGCTAGAAAAGTGATTGCAGATCCCTTAATGATTGCTGATTATGATGACAATGCCCAATGTACAAATGTAAATGGTAAAATGTACCGAGCGATGCGCTTCATTACAAACGTGCTATATTATGCTTGTAGAATTGATCTGTGCATGAAACACAACTCATAAATGCATTAAAAGTTTCTTGGCCGGCTAACCGATCAATCATTCATGTGCTAACATATTTTCGAGAAGTCATCTACATAGAGCCTGTGTAGTAATCGTAATCTGCTACTGCATTTTCGCTATGGAGCACTCATGAAATCAACAATCATGTGAGCTTCAAGGATTCTTCTAATTGCCATAAGCGTCCTTATAAAGATATCATATTGAGACGATCACCTAAACATAGAGTATGCACCTAAATAAGGTCGCATATTTGTTCCCGAAACACAGCACGCCCAATGCCCTGAGTCAAATAGATCTAAATTTCCATTAGCAGGTAATCATCTAAAGACTCCAATGCCAGGATTATCAGAACTCCAATAATTAGGCCTACCGGTTGAGCGATACTTTGGTAAGTTCCATTGTGTTGAGAATCACTTCACTTTTTCTCAGTGTGCGAAAAGGAAAATTTTCGATTTTTTCAAAATTTTCCAAAAACTTTTTCGTTTTTTGCAATTGAATACTTTTAAAAGGAATCCACTCATGTGTTAAAAGCACATTTAACTAATTTAAGAAGTGTTTCAAGAATCATTGTATATATACAGGCTCTGCAGACCGTGCTTTGCCCATGTCCATAGAAAGATATTTCGGCTTCTAGCTTCTTTCAGTGTTCAAAATTTACATGGTAGATTATCATCGCGCCATGGACATGATAATGGACATAAAACATAGTTATTGCATGAAATCTTCAGTCGACAAAAATTCATCCAATTAAACTTAGAATGAACCATATCTTGGAATGAAGAATTCCTTAGGTCCTACTCTGTGGATGAACTTTGAAATTCTGTGATTCATCGAATAAAACTTTATAAAGGCAGATTCATGTTTTTGTATTTTACCTAGAGTATCTCAAATTCCATGTTCATCACCCCATGAAGATATTTCGAGTTTATGTTATAAATGTAATAAAAAGTAAGGATATTTTGGCATCAGGATGTCATTCTTTGTTTATAAGATGAATTCCGGAAAAAATAACTCGCTTCACATTGTCGGCTACAAAGTCAAAAAAGTTTTAAAAATTCACATTACTTTGCTAGCTTTACGGGTTGTCAATCAAACCTACACAAAGCATTCTGCAACTTTTCAGATTAAATGAGCAAAACTAAGAAAACCTGAGTTACTGTTTAAGTTTCTGCAAAAAAAGCAAACCGCATTATGATGTTTTCTAATTTTGATCAAAGTATTTAAATGCTCCGAGTGATTCTAGTTCAGTGTCTTACTCTGAGCCATCTGAAAATGTCGTTAATTCTGACAAAAACATCTTTCCAGAGGCAGCTACTTAATATATTTTGTCTGTCCATTCAAAAATAGTACATTTAACTGTAATGCTACACAACAGCATGTAAGTCAGTATACTGTCAGCATACTGCATGCGTAAGCTGCTGTACGGACAGCCTATATTTTACTCCACATGAGCAGTGAATGAATGAACATGAGTAGTGAGCGCTGCATGGTCCTTTATAAACTGTGGCTATAAACAGTGGCGAGGAAACGTGCATTTTTGTATCATGATCTATAAAAATTGCAGGCATCCATTACATGCACACATGCACGATATAGGCTCAGAAAACTAATTAGCAAGCTGAGATTTATAAATTCGTTTAATTAAAATTAAATGAAGGAAAGCTTGTTGGGCCTACTGTCATCGCCACATCCTCAGAAATATAGGTCCCACCTGTGCATTATGTTACTCGCCAATAGTAAAATGTCAATCTTATTCCCTTTTCGGGAAAATTTTCCAAAATTTCTCAGAAAATTTTGAACACTGATTTTTACATACTTAAAATTCGAGAATCGAAGGCGCACATACTTATATCAAATGTCCTGGAAGAAGAATAGATTCACGTTATACAGGGACCCTTGATCGCGAACCTTATGTTAAATCAAATAAATCATTTCGATTATGCATGCGTCTATTGCAACGCAAAATACATGTTTTTCTACTTATCGTACATATTGAACGCCATATGTATTTGCACCTTAACTTATGCAAATCTGCAGGCAAACATTAAACAGTATGTCAATAAAGTTTTCTTCTTTTACTGAGAAGGTATAGCATCTCAATAAAGGGAAGGTTTTATTTGCAACATCAAATGCTTACATACTAAAAACAATCCGTTTATACAATGTTTACATGAGCATAATGACATTCAATGACTGTGAAAAACTGAGCTTTTGTATATGTGATTTGAAACAATGATGAAACTCGAGTGAAGACTAATTTGTCACTTAGCAGTTGATTTGCAGCGAAGCGACTTAGATTCGCATGTTCTTCTTATCCCTCCAATTATATTCAAGAAGCATAGAAAATAAACTTAATTATTATATTTACTTGAGGTAAGATGTCAAAGAGTTCAATCCATGAAAAGTTAACTATTATCAAACTTACGTGTATATAAAGAAGCCATCTGGACAAAGAAGCTGGGTTCGGGCAATAAGACAAAGGTTGACTTAGGATCTTCTGATGATGCAGTATTATAAACCTTTATCGCACGTATTTTTTCTTTCAAGCAAGTTTGACTATATAAACATGTCACTCTTATCTTTAATCAGTATTAATTATCATTTACTCATTCTTTAAAGAGACTATTGTCATAGATCTTATGAACAATTTTCATTGCTTCATGTGAATCCCGCAATATATCATTAAAGCATGATTATGATGTCCGACGGACCTCGGAAGTGTTCGCGCAAACCCTACCTTTGAGTTTTGCTACCAATAGCAGAGGGGACCTTCCGATCATGTCAAATTATCGGACTCTATTTTCCAATTCCATGAAACAAAGAATGACCGCTTATTTCTTCCTTCCGACGCACTAGTACTACGTAACATACATGCATCATTTAAACCACTTCAAAGTGATTATATCCTACATCATAGCAAAATAGTGCCACCTGTGGCTGAAGAAATAATGAAGAGGCTTCCCGATCAGATGCGCAATATCGAAGCTATCAAAGGCAACTTAGTCATGAAGAAAGATGTGGGCCAGTAATTTTACCCTTTCTTTTATTTGCGACATGCTTCTCCCTCTCTCTTCATGACAAATACGCAGCGTGACAAAGTGCATGTGTGTCCATCTTAGAAAGGGGTGAAACAACGCAATATTATTTGCGAAATATGTCGCAAATAAAGGAAAAAACAAATTCACTGGCTTATGTATTCCTTTATAATTCAATCCAGGAGGAAGGATGTTTTAGGTAACCTATTCTTTCAGTTCTCAGATCCCTCAGTACAGAAGAAAAAGCAGAAAGCTATCTTGACTTGTTATTTTAGAAAATATACTTGAATTAGTAAAATATCACAAGGCATTGAGGGGCAACAGCAGTAGTCAAATTCGAATGACCACCCTTGGAAGTTGTACCCCAATACTGTAGCCACTATCCTGAGTATGATTCAGCATGATACCGCTGATGTTATTGAATCGATATCTAACGCCGTGATTCCTGATGCTTCGTTGATGTTCACACACTGCGCTGTTCAGTGCGGATATAATCGGATACCGATTATAAAAGCTTTATGCATGTTGCAAGCACTATTAGCTGTTACAATGGCACTTTATCATGAATAACAGAGAGCATGCTGAAAACTGTGAATTAGTCCTCCTGATGATACCTGATATTGAATGAAATGGCAGCTATTGGGGCATGTTAACATAGGATGCAACTCAATTTTTCTATTTAGACTGAAAGATAATCAGAATGCGCTTATTTGACATTTTTTGGCAAAGCCTATCATAATTAATAAATAAAGCAAATTTGATTTGCAGTTGGAAGCGCGCTATCTAAGGACAGGCAAAATGAATATTCTATTATTGTTAAAGTTTTGATAAGGGTAGAATTAACATCAGAATTCAGATAAGAGATGTCGTATGATATTTCTATTGAAATGATATAAGCTTACTCAAAATGGATAGAGTATTTGGTTGAAAAAACTTCTTATTTGCAATAATAAATTTATACCTTGTTTATGGCAACGATTGACTAATTCTTCATCTAGTCTATTTCGACTGGTTAGCCACTTTCATAACATCAATCGCAAATGCCCATTTTAGGTTAGTTGCTTGTGTTGATATCAATCACCGGTGAGCATGATGACAGATAGTGTTAAGCAAATAAAGCTAGATAGTGTTACTCGTTATCAGTAGGGACATTATGGAAATAAGCGGGGTTCAACACGTTAAGCAACACTTGCATACAAACGCTCACATTGATGAAAACGTCACTTATTAAGTTAATCAAGTTGGCAATCATTGAATGACTTCTGAGAAAATAATGCAAAGATGACTTGAAATGATCTGTGGGCTCATTTTTGTCTTTCTCAAGGGTGAGCATTAAAATAATCAGATATGCTTTACATACGAATCAAGCTTACTTGCTATCATGCTACAAATTACGTACATGACCCATCTAATAGCTAGATCTATTATGAGCATTTTATTTTATGGTACGAGAATTCATAGTTTCTTGACTAAACAAAGACATTCTAATGCTTGAAAATTCATACATCGATAAATAATCCAACGTCTTACTTCGGCTTTTAGTTGTTTGAATGCGTCACGTTCAGAATGTAATTACATATTCAGATAAACAGAAAGACATACTAAAAGAAAGAGATATACTAGATTACGCAACAGACATTTTTCCGACATATACAAATTTAGATCTACTGATTGATACTTAGCAGATATTCACACGTGACACGTGAATTGATACGTGATACGAAGGGATTTATCTTGACAAAACTAGTAAAAACCGCATATTTTGAAGGGATGCAAATCATTCCACATAAATCACAGAAAGGAAATGGCATGAAACATGATGTGATAAAAACTATTCAAATATGTACTTGCATGTGTGACTAGACTGCTTGCAATGATGATAATAAAACAATAGAGTGAAATCAAAACTATTCTCCACAGCTGTCAGTTTTGATCAGACTTATGCTCAAAATTATTATCATGAGCGTGGATTTGGCTTTAAATTTAACATGATATCACCGGGGACCTATTTTATGACAGTTTTGTGAACTATCAGATGTCAGTTGTCAGCTATCAATTATAAGCTATCACTGCTGTAAATTGTTGGTTGAGACGCTCTCAAGTTGGCAGAATAACTCGGCCTAATGATCGAGGAATGTCAGAACAACAATCGCGCGAAAAAAAATTGCAGCAATAATTATGTCACAAGTTACAGCGTTACTGCGTGAATTTCTGAGGTGAGTTGGAGGCATGCAGCTATTGCAAGTAATGAATATTTATAGCTTACACGTACATGTCACAAAAAACCTACATTAAGATTTTTTCAAGCTAACTATTTGTCTTGTACAGTCATATCTCTCCATAGAGCAACTGCATTAGGTAGAGCAGCAACTCAATATTAATTAAGTCCCCAATGTGTATGCAGTTTCCATTTTATTAAGTGGACTCGAGTTGAAACTATTGGGTATGATACTAAATGTGAGATATGCAAATTTTTGCAGTTTTGAAAAAATTACAACGGAATTGAGTGATAATGATAGCAATACAGAAGGAATATTAGTATTTTACATTTTTGTCCTGACAGCTTTGGGGAGGCAATGTTTGTAAAATGAGTAATTCGATGGTTGCTATTACTTTAATACTAAACCTCAACTTTCTTAATAAAGTGCATGTATTTTCTTAAACGTGATCATATCACAATCTATCTGCAACTGGAAGAGCAAAATAACATAATCGAAGGCATTGATCACAATTAACTTTAAAAGTTATTTGTGTGTAAATTTATATTCAGATTTAATAATGAGACATAAATTTAGTGAATCATAAAATCCATGAAATCATACCAATGAAAATGGAATAAAAAGCTTGAAATTTCAGCCAATAAGCACAAAGAGATCTCAAGTTTTTCATGAAGACTTGCATTATAATGCGGCTCATGAATTTCCCTTGATAATCAGAGCAGGTTCCGCTTAATTAAGATGCATGCTACCAAATTTTCATTCCTATTGATATCCAACATATTTCATACTACTTACAAATTGGATAAATAATTTACAAAAATTTAGCTTTTTAAAAACTACTCAAATAATTTTTTGGATCTCAGGAACAAAATTTGCGCAAAGAACTGAGTCTTTTCATATTAACATTTCCACTGCATACAGATACTTTTTTTGAGTCGACACTATACCGATTATATACTTACTCTATACATCTCCATGGCATCGGAATTTAATCAAATTTTAACCCTCTTGGTGGTCCATAACCCATGGCCCTGTTCGCCTTTTTGCATTTCTTCAATTTGAAGTCCAAGCTCGACCCATTCAAAGGACTGGTACGATTTCGGCTCTGCTTTGGGAACTGTTCAAAGAGATCATTTTTCATTGACAAAATCAAGATACTTATTCTGTATTTTTTGCGCTTTAATCCTTCAAGTTTCGAGATATTTATTGACTTGATACTTTCAGTCTGAATTTCGAATCTTTTTTTGCTTAATTATCTTAGCTTTATCATATTTTATTCAATCTGAAGGAAATAAGTGTTTAGGAATAACCTGACAGAATGCTCTAGGTCTCCATGAAACACACGCACAAGCTTTTCTGGGAAAGAAGTGTTCATTTCATCCATATTGAATTTTATAGCCGAGAGATTGACAAATGCAGATCCATAAGCATGGGTGGCTCATTAAACAAATAATTATTTGATGAGACTGTCATTGACAGAACATGACTGACAAGTCAATGCATAAATTATATTCGGAAAGAGAGAAAAATTGTTACAGTTGTCGAAGGTATTGATTGTTTCATATTAATGATTTCGCTGTTCTATCTCGATGTTGATATTTATATAAATGAAAGAGATAACGCTTTTGGAATCATACTCAGCTAGGTCGCGCAGAGCATGGGAAATGTGTGCACTTGATACATAATTCATTATAAATCGATGTGATCAAAAAATTCTGTATTAAGCGTATATGCGACAGAAATTATTAGATTTAATAAATCGCTAAAGCAAGCATCATCTACTTTTTAAAAACTTTTTACAGACAGTAGTATTCTTTGACAAGTGGCCTAACAATTGATAAATTTATCAACTCTCAGCAGATTTAACCACCACGAGACATATTTCGGCCTGCTGGTTTTCATCAGTCGTTAGTGACAGGAACACTAACGCGTTTCGTGTCGTATTGATCCTTGTCATTCGTGCTCATATTTTGACAACTAGAGTCGTGTTTTATTTTCGTGTTGACAGGAATTCACTCTAAATTACAAATCCAGATAGTTTGACAACTTTGCCTGTTCTAGCTTCAGACAACTTATCTAGTCCACGAAGATAAAGGATAAATAAATAAGACCAATGTATCTAAATGCATACAACTGACCAATTCTTGACCGAACCGCGAGGATTAATCACCTCCTGTGCAAATTTTCGGTCTGGTGTTGTGCCGAGTGGGGTACCATAATTATAGCAGAGCAGTGCACGCCATTGTTGCCACCTCAGGCACTTCCGCTACAAGCGGACTTTCAACAGCGGGGTTTGTCATGGACAATAGACGATGTTCTCATGACTCCAGAGCATTCTGATACGCATCCCTTTGTTAGATCGCTAACCAGTCGAAGCCTAATTAATCAGTGAACCTTTAATCTGATTCAAATTACTTTGTAAGCTCTTTGAGCTGTTGTTGTCTCCTCAGCCAGTAATGTAAAATAATATGCCAGTTAAAAAACAATATAAGCAATAATATATTTTACATGAGTTACTCATAAGACAAATTTCGTGTTACTTTTGTGCTAGAAGTCGGCGGTTTGAATTTCGTGTTCATGTTGAGGCAGCGCATTCGTGTTTCGCGTCGTGTTCTGATTTTGCCTTAAGCCTTCGTGTCGTGTTCAGGGTAAGGTTCCGACTACTGCACAGTGCACGCCTCTAGTTGGACCTAGAGCACTTGCAAGCAACCTCCAACTAAAAGACCAGCGGACCATCTGTTCACAGCGTGAATTAGCCAGCAAGTCGCTGCTAAACGCAGGCAGGCATGTGGAGGGATTTTGCAACCATTCTGCAACCAATTACATGCAATGCGCATCCGATATAGAGTATGCTTGTACGTCCTCTGTAGCTCCAACGTTGTTGATTCGAACTTACCTACATATGAGGCCCAACAGGCCGAAACATGTCTTGTGTTGGTTGCATCTGTTGAGATATTTTAAAGAGAGTTGTATTTTGTACAAGTCAATCTGTCAAAATATGTAAAAGAAGTCTATGTAGGAAAAATCGATCAAAACTTAAAAAGCTGCTGCAATTACTAATTCCGCCTATTACGAAAGCGAATTACGCAACGAAATTCATCTGCAAAGAGGAAATTTCATCGCTTCGTTCAACCATGGATAAGATGTCGTATTAAGTGTGTATTTTATTTACAAAACATTGATCTGATGTCATTCTTTCTCCATCATGAGAATGCATGTTATGTTTGAGAATGATTGTTGCTTACATCACATCAGATGCATGTACGCACACTACATGTAGGTTGTACATGACTTTGGTATTGAACTTTTGAGCGGCTGATCATTCATGATTATCAGGTATGTAAGCTAAAATGTTCTAAATTCTAATGCCAATAAAATGATTATTTTAGCACAAGTGCTGCTCAGCCAACTACGGCTCAGGAGTGCGAGGCCAAAACTGCACATTGTGTTTATTTTTTCTAATATTAGGAAGCATGTTTAAAAATACATTTGCTGATATTGAGGTTTAGCGCAAAAAAAACACAACTGTAATGCATGCACATTTACTACACTTCCAATGTCCCTTCGTTCGTGTTTCTTTTAAAATGCATCTTGAATAGCACGTTTCACTTTGTCGGATTGCATGCTACAACTAATTGTATGCAACTATCATAAATAGATAGCATTGCAGAGCTCAAGTACCTATCATCAAAATTTTAAAATTTTTCATTGTCATCTGTCAACTTCCCACAATAATTTATGCCCCATTTATGCATTTAGGGTTAATCCTAGTTTTATCTTACTTGAACTATTGTCTTTAAACACACTAAGCTTTCAGCGTTTTCAATCTTTAGTAGGACTTTGAACGATTTCTTATGAATTTTTCATCACTGCTCGTGAAATTAGTACTTATTGACTTCGCATTACTCTCTGTTTTGCTTGAGGCATCGATCTCAGCAAATGCAAGTAGTATCATTGCCAATCAGCCATCTCATTAGTTTCTGCATACAAAGATAACTGACTCCTTAATACATGAGCTGCCTTTAAGGCAAATCTGTTCCAAATGAAGATTATTTCGTTATCACTGAAGGTGATATAGGTTTTGATTAAAAGCATCTTTCGTCTCCACTTAATTCTCATCATCATGCTATTGTTATAAAAATAACTGATACAGACGCGACTGAAATTCCGGAATCTGAATCCTATTCATGCCTGGCTGCTGGACTCAGAAGCGCAGCGAGTTTACTACATAAGTGATTACCACGCGACCGAAGGTCGAGACGAAGCCTAGAGTACGATAACTACTTCATTGCTTGACAGCGCGGCGAAGACGAATTGCACAGTTTCGACATGCCGTCATACATAGGAGGGTACTGATAGAGCGCTAAGTAAGCGCATTAATTCACAAAATGACGTTACGTAAGTGAGACTCAGTTCTACAAAATAACTTCTTTTGGACAATTACGGAAGATAAATAACGTTGATAATAACTCGATTTCTATGGCTTAAAACATGGCTATAATGGCATAAAATAACAATGCTGGCTTACCAATCGTTCCATTATCATAGCATTGTTCATCAATATATCTGGAATTGTCAATATAAATTCTATTGCACTGCGAAATATGCACGATAAGCTGCATTTATTGCTCGACGGACGATGAATGATACTCATCGTGCGACAAATATTATCGAAGAATTGATCGCTACATGGGTGCTAAAATTTCCTATCGCACTGTGGTTGTATGCAATGTATTCATTGTATGCAGACGTTTATTTCAGAACATTGAAATAGAACAATTAATGTTAAGTATGGAGTTATTCTGAAGCACTTACTAAATATTTCCATGAACAACGCTATGATGACGCTAAGATATCGCTCATCTTGAGATTTCTATAAGGAAACATTCGACAAGCCATAGAAATCGAATTATTATCAATGAAGATAATACAGATTGTTTCATAAAAAATGGATCACCCTTAAACATCGCCTTAACTTCAACTTTGTCTAACTCCGCCAAACTTGAACGAATTTCTCTGAAATTTGGAAGATATGTCAGTTGTGCTTACTAATATCATTGTTGGAAATTTCAAGCATGAATATTGAGTTGTTTTCCTGTTATAGATAAAAAAGTAGTAGATAATTTGATCTTCATTTAGCAATGTTACACAAAATCATACCTCACTCTTATAAAATTACATTTGTTTCCTTTGTTATGTAATATGTTGTTCTACAAGCTAAAAGCTATCAAGCAAAACAAAAATGAAGAAAATCGGTCAATCAGAGCCAGTATAGCACCATTATTCATCAACAATAATGTAACTGCTACATGTGATTAACTGGACTTCATGTTCCATAGCTTCCTGACTTCGTTGCGGTGGTGTTGGCAGTACTCCTGATTGCTTTCAGCTAGAAATCTATCTCTTACCGGTTGAAAACAATACAAAGCAGAAATGAACAATAACGAGATCGCATTCACAAAAGGCAAAGTCTCAGCCTTGCTAGAACTAGAGTTTTCTTTGCGAGCTACAAGCAAGCGACTAAATGTCCCTTACACAAATGTGCATCGATGGCATAATGATGATTTTCGACTCTGTCGTAAAGAGGGCTTTGGCCGTACACGCAAAACATCCAAACGTAGAGACCCCCTAATTTTGAGATTTTTTAAAGTTGATCCAAGTCTCTCGTTAACTGAGATGGTTGCACTAGTCTCGTCTATTTCTAAGTCCACTATTCGTAGAAGACTTATTGAGTCGAATTTCAAGAGCTGTAAGAGGCCCTCTCAGATCGAATTATCAGATCAGCATACAAAATGACGTCTCAGATGGGCAATGAGTCATTGTCACTGGCGAAATCAATGGGATCGGGTTGTCTGGTCTGATGAGGCATCAGTCCGTCTGAAGGATAGTGATGGTCGATTGAGATTATGGATAAAATCTGATAGGAAATTCCGAGACATTTACATCGTCACCGGGTACAAGGTGGTGCGACTCTACTGATTTGGGCTGGCATTTGGACCAATGGCCGCTCTGAACTTCACATACAGCAAGGAACCATGAATTCTGAACGCTATGTGAATGTTTTAAACGAATGAACATTGGCCAAATGTACAGGATCAACTTGGTGATCCATCGACTTGGTTATTTATGGATGATAATGCTACGTGTCACAGGAGTAGTAGAGTCAACTTATGCAAGTCTCAATTAGGGCTTAGGACATTATCTTGGCCAGCTCGTTCTCCTGATCTGAATCCCATAGAAAATGTATTGAGTATTCTAAAACGTAGCGTTCGTCGTTCACTGCTACCTACAGATGGCGTATCACAACTTACGTCACTGTTAAAAAGAGAGTGGAGAAAGTTAGATCAGTCAAAAATCAACGATATCATCGAATCAATGCCTAGACGAATTGGTAATGTCATTGACAATAAGGGTAGGGCCACAAAATATTAGCTTCTTGAGAACCGTTACTGTATCATAGCTTATCAGATTATATAAGGATATTTAAATATATTAGGGACATGAAATAACATGAAAAATGCTATCTGTATCATACTTATGTTTTATTTAGTCAAATTTTAGGATGATCCACTTTTTATGAAACGGACTGTATTACCTTTCAGATGACAGCCTAAATCGTCGGCGCGTAGCGTCAGACGATTTAGACTGATCATTTGAAAGGTAATACATTAGAATTCGCATATATCGGCGCCTCAAGGGACAGACGAAAACCGCCGATATACGCGAACCGCCGATATATGCGAACTCCCTGAATTTTGAAGTTTTGTGAAATCTACACGAGCTCTGAGATCATGCCATGCATCATACAATGTATTTACGTGTATTGACTCATGAATTATTGCGTTGCTATACTTAAATACATGTACATATTGACTTATTGTCCAACATGTACAGTACATGTACATGTAATTGTGTCTATGCATTCAATAGATATCTAAAAATTGTGCCTTTCTGAACTGATGCTTGCAACGTAAGTATCGCAAACCAGATATCACTATGTTTGTCAAAAACTGAGCATGCTTTTTGAATCAAGAAGATTGAAGCTTCTTCATGCCTACCTGCTATATGAAGCACAAAACAAATAAGAGTATGCATAAATCAAGACTCTGCTAAGAGTCACGTGCAGACGAAGCCAGCCAATCTAAGTCAATCAAGATGCTGCTATGAGTTACGTGCAGGCGAAACCATAGAGATGGATGGGGTGGTGAGCCGCTTTCTGTCAAGAGAGAGAGAGAGAACATGCATCGAACTCAACAATGTTTTCGACGGTAGCTTGTGCTCCTTTGATGACGCAACAGTCACTAAGTCAGGTCTGACAATAGCGTTAACAATGCAATCATCACGTTGAATGAAAGACTAATTATGTGAGAATTATAGGATTTCCTATTCATGTTGCCGGATCGTGCAAGCAGGTTACCGGGACTTGCATTCAAGTTACCGGATCAAAATATAATCGCGTTCAAGGATGAGCATTCAACTTAACATTTGTGTATTCAGCTTACCGTATGCGCATTCAAGTTACCGTATCAAAATTTACAAGATCACGATATCTGTTCTTTTTCACACAATAAGCGATCAAGTTAACGAAGTGTGCAGTCACTTTACCACCTGACGCAATCACTTTCACAATCTGTGAATCACCACTTTTCCTCCTGATTAAAACACAGACATTTGTAGAAGCGACTTCATGGCTGCAGGCAGGAGAAACAGTGTGGCAAACATTGATCGCCAATGTGCTTGCACGTCCCTATAGAATGGCGAAGATTACATTATGTTGGCAGACACTTTGTCGATAAATAGGGAACGAGCTAGGAGCATTATCCGAGTTTGAGAGCAGAAGGGCGACAAGAGAGACTACCTCAAGGAGGTGCAAGAAACCGACGGGTGGACGGAGAGATGGTCGATGCTATCCATGAAATAGCCAGACGTGAGCCCGTGTCTCAACACTTACGACCATACAAGAGAAACCTGTATTCTACTCTTCCAAACAACCCTCGATTAACAACATATCTACCATAATCTCGTCATCTGGAAAATCAACTGATTTCCCCTCAAGATAGCTGGTAAAGATGCAGATGTACCCCACAGACGAAATATCCCAACAACGAAAAATTTACGGAATAAGAATACGCAACCATGCTAACAACATTGCCGTATTGAATGATGACATAATCTACATAGATGAATGCGCCATTCAACTTATTCACCAGAAGAACCCAAGGAAGGCCCCAGTCGGGAGGCCCAGTGAGACAGAGAGTCTTAGGGGCAAGGATGGCGAATATTGTCCTAATTCTGGCCATTAATACAGATCTAGGCCTGGTTCACTTTGATCTTCGACAACAAACAGTTGAATCATCAAAGTAACCAGAACTTTATCGATGACTTAACAACATAGAGGCGCCCCAAGATTTAACGCAGAGTTCATATCGTCCTTGACGGTGCACGTCCGCATCTCCATACGATTGTACCTGAGCCCTCATCAGCAGCGTTTTCTCAAGTAAAACATTACCGCCGGACAGTCCCCTCTTAAATCCTGTCGAACAAACTCACAGTTGTTTTACAAAAAGCTGGCAGTTGACAGACAGCTGACGTCAAATGACGTTCAAGTAGAATTACTTGACGACAATCTTCGACAAGCTCAAGTTCTCACTCAGAGCACTTGGAGATCAAGAATTACCTTCTACGCATTGCTAAATGAAGCAATATCAGAAATCACCCAAACAAAAGTGTTTTTTCCCCATTGGTGCCGTCGAGTTGACCGGTTTGTTCCTGACGCTAGTTTAGCAAGACTGACATTGAAGGCTAGACTCCTTTATTTTCTTTTTTCTCATCGGTAGTTCAATTAAAGTTTTGTTTTTGAATGTGTTTTTTTCAATTCAATTTAACAAGGTGGGTTTGAGAAGAATTTTAAAAATTTGGGATATGTTTTGTGTGAAAACAGAAAAAGTATACGAAATGACCAAAGTACGTATTTAACAAAATGAATTCCCTGAATAATTTTCTACAGTAGAATGATTAAAAAGTTATTGGGAGTTTTCAATCGCCCATACGATATCATAATGAACATATCATTTCAATTCTCGTCAAATTGGTGAGAGTGAATAGTTATTAAATTTTTTGTTAATTTTACTTAACTTTTCGTGCTCCCATAAAAATCGGATGGATGGTTAAGCAGTTTCTAAATTATCTATGATAATGAATGCATCAAACGGTAAAATGTAGTCAAGAATAGGTAAGATGAATGCAATGACTTTTTGATGCGGTAAATTGAATGCGCTGATACGGTAACTTGAATGCGCATACGGTAAGCTGAATACACAAATGTTAAGTTGAATGCTCATCCTTGAACGCGATTATATTTTGATCCGGTAACTTGAATGCAAGTCCCGGTAACCTGCTTGCACGATCCGGCAACATGAATAGGAAATCCTATATCAGTGAGATACAGTGGCAAGCCTACTTATCTTTCCTCGGCTGCTAGATTCTACAATTTTGATCAACCCCCAAAACATGATCGAGATGAATTGTAGAAGATCTAAATTTTCACATGCCACTAGAATAGTTAGAATCGGATAGTCCTAACAGAATCTGCAGCCATCCGCGTCCACATATACTGTCATTCTAGTGATTCTTCTAGGCAAAACACATCGCTTGAGGATTTCCAGGAAATCCTCCGTTATAAACGAATTTTTTTCTGTCAGGGACAGCGAAAATGCGCCGATATAGGCGAATCGCCGATATAGCCGAAGCCGATATAAGCGAACTCGATTATATGGAAAAGATAGGAAATTCTGCCGGGACAAAAAGAAACCGCCGAATTCTACTGTATATGCATTGCTGCTGAACATAAAATCTATGACATCAAAAATCCAACCTCTTGATATGCAAAAGTCTTAAATCTATGATAATTTTCTACATAGCCCATGCAGCTCAGAACATTAAAGTACTCGTATGTCAAGCTTGAGATATCTACGTGTCCAAATTGTTAACCATAGGAATCAATTGGATGTCATTTTCACTGGGAATGTGGAGATGGACGGTTGAAAAAGAAAGAATATTTTTTTTTATATTATATATTTTATTTTTTTTATTTTTTTTTTTTATTTTTTTTTTTTAATTATTTTTTATTTTTTTTTTATATTTTAATTTTTTTTTATTTTTTTTTTTTTTTTTTTTATACATGTTTAAATTTTTTTTAGTATTATTTTTTATTTTATATTTTTATTTTTTTCTTATTTTTAAAATTTTTATTCCCGAAAATATGCTGAGAACTCGAACAATATACATACAAGTATATTGTTCGAGCTCTCAGCATATTTTCGGATATTCTTTCTTTTTCAAACAATACTTTGACTCGATGACTTATAGTTTGAGAGATGGACGGTGAAATGCTCCTACCTCAATGGTACTACATAGCAAATTAAACGGCCTTAATCATGCAATTAAGGCCGTCTGATTTGAAATTGGAGATACATAAACGACTTTCATAGAAAAATGATAAGTGACATATCGGCTGACAACCCTACTTACTCGGTAACAATGGCCATTATCTACCGAAAATTTCCAAAAAGTTCTACTGTGACACTCAGTCTGATTGACACAGTGTCATTTCATTAAGGTATAGGCTATGAAGACGCTAACTTAGCGCTCCATCGGATAATTCTTTTTCTGTTGCAGGACGGTAATGGATAAGATGAATAGATTGAAGCGTTATCTGCAAGTAATTTTCTAAACGGTTGATTAAGCACCAAAGTATGACAGCGTGTTGAAACCGTAGAGTTCGTCTCCGCCGTAATGTCAAGTAATAAGGTAATTCTCGACCTTCGGTCTCGACGAATCCTATAGTACGATAACTATCACTCAGCATATGGCAGATTCTTTCTTACAACTTTCTCATGGTGGTATTCATTTGCTCTGACTGGTGTGCTATAAAGGGCACTTCAAAATTTGAGATCTCTCGATCTTTGTACATTTTTATAAATTTGATTCTCAGAACTTTGACATTTTACAGAACTTTGGCTATCGATAGCCATCATGGTTCCTGATGATTATGTCATTAAATTGGGCAAAAATTCTGAGAAGCTGCTTGTTATGCATGAGCACAACATTTAGTTGATGAGAAGTTCAAGGAATGCAACTAGAAGATAAATGCATATAACATAGAAGATTTTCCTTCAAAATATCGCTTTCAATACATCTGTAAAGCGATATTCTACAAAACTAAGTAACTTGAAATAAGATTACCGAGACAAAGTCACCTGGAGTTCCCCAAATTTTTCAAATGATCAATAAAATGCATGGACATAGATTCCTCTCAAATACCGAAAGTTGAGAAAGTCAGTTGAAGAAAATACTTTTTAACATACGACATAAAAGGGAAATTCAACAATTTTAGGGGACAAGTTTGAAAATCATCTGTGGTCTTACTGGCCGAGTTACGGATCTCGAAAACCAAAATTCGGAGCTGAAAGTGAAATATGAAGAACTGGTTAGTGGAATTCCTGCTTTCAAAAATAAGTCTTCAGTTTTCATGAGTCCAAGTGCTAGGCCTATCACTCAAAAAGTAGAAGTGAGAGTATTCAGACAAAACAATATCATCTGGACTGGTACGCCTTCTTGCTGTGAAGGGAACCTAGAGAAAGAGAAAAGATAAGCTTGAATGTGAGAAAGCGTTGACATTTCTTGACGTATCTTGATATGAAGTTTTGCTATGCATCACATTAGAAGATTCTGTCATACATCTTCTGATATGCTGAAAATCAGCTTCCAGACGGATGATAAAAAATTTGAAGCTTCAAAGAAATCCAGAAATCTCCGAGACCATCATAGCTATACTGCAAAGTGTACATCAATCCAGATAGAACCCCATTGCAGCAAAAAGAACAACGAGCCCCTCGTTAAGAGTTTCAGCAGCGAATCGCATCGGGCGAGAATGTGAAAAGACACAGAGGAAAAGTCATAGATCGCGAGCTGCAATTTCATCAGAGCTTCTAAATAGGCTGACAAGCATCGAAGCCCTAATGAACTTTGAACCATGACCAGGGGAAACGCTCTGAACAACCATTACCCTAGCCTCGTTTTTCCTATCCAATAAACCAGTCGCTTCGTCGAAACTTTGATTAACTTTGTTTGTTTGCTTCAATATTTCGTCCGTCATTTCATGCTATTTGTGAAGCGTGATTGAATTAAAACATACCCGACACCTTAATTTCCATCCACAGCTATTCTATCCATCGTGATTATCGTTGTGATGCTCGCTCTGGTGAGTGAGTTTGTGTGCTCCTATCAACCCTGCTACATTGAATGCCTTTGGCTGCATATTTTATATACTACAGCATCATAATTCTTCTTGTGATGTTTGCGCCTCTAGGTCTTTTGACTTCTCAACAATACATTGCTGCAAATTACATTATCGATACTTCTGATGGTATCAAATCAAAATATTTAGCATCAAAATTTATGATAATTGGTGACCTGAACGACTTGCCGGATGATTAGATCAAGGTACTTCTGCACACAAAACAAATGGCGAACTTTCCCACCAGAGAACATTCGATCCTCGACAAAATTCTCCTGGATATTGATCTGGCTGGTAGTTATGAACATCCAGTTGCAGCTCCGCCTATAGGCCACAGTGATCACTTTTCGATTTTGGTCAACTCACTTCAATCACGCAGCTCTAACATCCGCCGACTGGCGCAAGCTTACTACTATACAGACAGTCTAACACTGACATGTCTTTAAAGAAATTGCAACTTGTACCTTGATTTGAGGAGATGAATTTTCTACCCTCATTTCTTGTTAGCTACGGACATTACCCCTTCTGCATATATCGCAATATCAAACAGCGAAAAACCTTGGATGATACCAAAATTGGAACACTAATGAACATGAAATTCGAGGCTTTCAGACATCGAAACTTCGGTACCTATCATCATTATAAAAAAGGGGAAAGTTGTGATCATAAAACAAAGAACGCTTAGGTCAGCCGATTAGAGTGGACTGAAAGTGGTGTTTGTAGTATTGTCAATGGTATCAAACAGCCAAAAAACGAATCAAGTTCACTTTGACAAGGATCATAGATACTTTTAGAATCCAACAGATGCTGCAAATGCGATAAATAGTAGTCTACGTAACGTGTTTTCAACATCAGGAACAATTTCGAACTATTTTAGTGAAGTCACAGATATTTTTTGGAATACCCAACTTGATGTAGCTCTTAGACATAATCTTTTGATGAATCTGAGTACTAACAGACCTCATGGTTGCGATAATATACATGTACATCCGAAATAATTCTTATACTTCAAGATAGTTAACGGATGTTAACAGAAATTAATGGTAGCAAATAACGAAAATAAAATCAAGATCTTTCAATATTGTCTCTTTCCAATTCAATTCAAAATATGACAAATAGCCAAAACAATTTATTCAAAAGTTTGAAAACAATTTTTTTAAAGTTTGGAAGCTAGTCGACGTATAGTACGGTGCCTGTGGGGAGCAATCCAAGGTGTACAAAACATGTGTCTAATTTTCTTGATTCCCTTCATGGTCAAATTTTTCGATACAATTGTTCTAAACCCCGTGAAGGAGTTGTAAATTTCATAGGGTACAAATGAATTTGGTTGCCGACCAGGTAGATCAACCGCGATTGCCCGTATACTCGTAGTTATAAATGAACACGAGCCTGGACGATTTAAGTACTAAGCAAGTGTCTGTCTTGTCATTTGACATGAGTTGAGCATTCGACAGAGTTCCTCATGACAAACTGATTATTTTTTCGTCGACTCGGGGTTGCCCATGAATATCGTTGAATGGTGTATGAATTACTTTAGTGAAAGAAAGCAGCGAATACAATTGCTTGATGGTAAAGTAGGCTCCTATCTGCCAGTCACATCAGGTGTTGGCATCCCAATGATCCGTTCTAGGCCCGAATTTCTTGTGTGTCTGTGAATTCCATCCCTTCGGTGTACAAATAAGCGGACTATGTTGTGATTTTGACAACATTTAAGAACGAACTCGATGTTCACGACAATATATCAACCAAAAACAGTCATTTTTCATCTTGGTATTTGTCTCATGGATTGGTAATAAATTATAAAAAGACAAAATTGATGGTCCTTGAATCTGACGGGCTACCTGAATTGACCACAGTCAGGCACCCCATTTCTTGTGCAGATGGCATTTCCATCTTGGGTGTCTCATTCCATAAGTCATGTAGCCTACGTATAGTTGGAAGCACCATGTAAATTATAACTAAAAAAGTGTCACGGAGAATACATATCCTGAAGACTGTACGACGAATTCTGTCCATCTCCAAGTTGGATCTTTTCAATATTTACCAACAAATGATTCTTAATGTCAGGAAAAACATGGCAGGAAAAACATGGATGCGACATCGTGTAGAGGCCTTCATCCAGCAGTGGACTGAAAACGGCTAAGAAGAAGAGGATTCTCAATGTCGTCGAATGCAGTTGTCCGATCATGGTTTGGATGTCTGCAGCTGACTCCTACAAACTGGACGATACGGCGTTGACTATCATCACAAATACCTCTTTTAATGAAAGAAGAGTATGTAAAAGAAACTAACCATTTCCACCACGCATTTGATCTTGATCATCTACTCTACAGATAGCGTCCCCCTCGACTCTACTACTCAAGAATCTAATATCACCGCACTGTGTACTTCAAGCCACGTTCCGACTCATTTTTCCGTTTTGCATTAGACGTTGCAATTCCACCTCACATGCTTGAGTATGACTTTCCTTTTCTTGACTTAAACCTCTAAACCTGAAAACTGACTTAAGTCTTCACTTGGAATTTCAAACCGCATTATGTTATTTTTCAAGTTTGAGTAATTGTGTATTGCACAGTTTGATTTTCAATACTTTAATAAACTTATTATCATTATACAATTATTATTAAATACAGATTTTATTAATTAAATAAGTAAATTTAGTTCAAATATCACTTGGAAGAAAGAGCTGTGAGGCATGATAGCTTTACATACGTTCCGAACGCTCAGCTTTTCACTTCGATTAGAAAGAGATGAAATATTCACGGCGGTAAATTTCTGAGAAACCTCGTGAGAGCTCCCGACAAATGGAAACAAGGCGCTATCGAGTTGGATAATGCCTATTGTATTTTGCCGACTATTCCGTAAAATAACAGAATTTCTGTTGCCTTGATGAAGGATTACGTTCGGAACACGCATAACAAATACACAACACCTCCTAGCTGTGTAGTGCTAGGTAGAGGATAACTAATTCCCGCATTTGTATAAAAATTCCTCTAATATGTTTTCTGAAACTCATTGCAGCCTCAGGTAGATTTAAATTTAGCTCAATGGATCAAAACATGGTTGAATAGCATAGCGATTTTCAATGATGTTCAATGTTGAGATGTTTAAACATATTTTTACCCATGGAATTTGATACCTGAAGTCACAATTGCAGTGAAATATTTGAAGAGTTTGGATGCAAAAGGCAAAAAAACGAGAAAACTGCCACCTTTTGCGGTCTCGAAAATATCAAGCTGTAACAATTTTTCAACTCGATGTAATTGAATAACTTATAAGTGGTAGGTCTCAGCCACACTACGATCTTTTCCAAGAGTTTCCGAGCAAAGCGTTTTGCAGCAGATGTTAAGTCACCATCATAGCAGTTGTAGACTTCCACATAGCGAGCAAAGCAAACCAGGGCGATTGATAGCTTACGGACATACGTGTTTGCTTTGCTTTGCTGTCGGCGTGACTGAGGTCTTAGACTTTCATTGTAGTTTGAAACTGCCGGATCTTCACTTCACCCACGCAGTCAAAAATCTATTAGTTTTTGGATACAAACTGCGATAAACACCATCTTTCATTTTGAAGTAAAATGCTATAACTGTAAATGTGCCGTGATCATGTTATTCAATAATCATGTGGATGATTACGGTGTGTTATAGTCACATTATGAAAAAACCTTCACAATATTTTGGTTTGTTCCAGTTACTGCATCTCATACTCGCGATTAGACATCATCAAAATGAATGGACAAGGACATCGTCATTGCAGCACCGATGAGTGAATAATTGACCACAGTCTATGCCTAAGATTATTGCGCATTGGAAATCAAATCAAATCAAATCATCTTTATTTCTTTATTGAGTTCACAAGATGGCGGTGAAAGCACACAAAATTCTTCACATTATGAAGTACGGGAAAATAAAAACTAAAATTTAAAAATAACACACATGAAATATTATCGACCGAACTTTATAAAAGATTCACTGTACCGACGCGTAGAAGCAACGGATGCTGTGATGCAATGTGGATTCCTTCGATTTGGACATCTCTTTTTGAACAAAGCACGTAGCGGATGATTCTCACTAAGCTCAATTTGTCTGTACAATCGATGGCAAAGATTATCAACAACAAATGACAAATCTGAAAAAAACATAATTTTTAAAAAAGGGAGCGGCACGATTTTCAACGCGCAGTAATTCACTAAATAAATATTTCAGCAAATTACAGAAACAAGGAAAAGAAAAGGCTAAAATCGAACGAACTATGGAAACTATCTGACAAATAGATAAGATAAATCCATGACAAATCCGATAATTGGAAAAGATGACATTAGATTGCTTTTTGAGTACCTTTTAGAATGTAAAAATTTTCTTTTAAATCATATTTTGTACCTATTGAAAATTAACTAGTCATTAGCTTGTTTTTTTTTAACTTTGTTACCTTGACGCACTTTGCTACGTTGAATTGTTTTTGCAGCACATCTTGAGTCGAAGGTGGATTATGTCCCCGCCTCTTGACCTCTACTGGCTAGACTCTGTCCTTCTTTCAAATGCCTGAGGTTCATTTCAGTCAATAGTGACTCTATTTTTTGTTTGATAGATGCTAATCTTTCTCTAATATAAATTTAATTTTTGAGGCTGTGCATCTTAAATGTACAGGACCGCGCTTGGTCGGGTTTGAGCGTCCAGGATTAAGCGGTCGAAACGCGATTGTCCTGACCAAGTTCCTGTTGATGACCTCATTAAAAATAGTCAAAAATAATTTGTATGCTTATTTTGTAGAATTCTACTTCACCTTTTAGCTTAAGGAACTAATATTAATTCTCTTACACATCTGGTAGATTTTAGATAGCGTAATCCCGCTGTGCTAGCTAGATCTGGTATTTTGATTGGAAACAGACCTGTCCTCTTATCATCTGAATGGGCAGACTGTTAAATAGGATATTTTCAATATATAAGTGATAAACATAATTTTGAACAGAACGACTTACTCGCCAATTCATTACACATGAGGAGAGGAGAAGCGTTGTTTGTGCTTCTAGTAAGTATTTTTAAAATTTTTAGACATTTTAGAATGTAAAAATTTTCTTTTAAATCATATTTTGTACCTATTGAAAATTAAATAGTCATTAGCTTGTTTTTTTTAACTTTGTTACCTTGACGCACTTTCCTATGTTGAATTAAATGAACCTATTAATGATTATTGCTTTGCACATTAAAAACATGGTGCTTATCGCGTTTTCATCCAAACTGAAAGTCAATACTGAATAGAATCTAAAATGTTATCAGCTTAACTGTTTACTCCGAAATACATCTATCGACGAGACCTATTTCTGAGGACTATAGCCAATTTTTCAAATTCGAAAACTACACGCAGTATCAATGTCACATGCTTAATTTGCTCTAGCTTTAACGCTTTCATTGTCATTTGCTCTAATAAAACATGCTTAAGCCTACTTCAAAAACCGGCCATGAGGCTAACCTGGCCAAGCAAAGGACTTTTCGGGTGAGATTTGTGGACGCAATGGGTGACACATGGGCTAGCGCACGTCAAATGAGCAGATTAGCATCGTTGGTTTGGCTGGTACAACTGCTCTTGAAAAAGAAAAGGCTAGCTCCACAGCCCAGTCAATCGGCAGGTTTAAACCGTTGTATTGTAAATTCATTACACTCTTTTTGAGAAAGAAATTGCTAGTAGGGCCTAGGTCTAGGAAATTTCCACCACTATTCCCAAGTGGTGACACATGCTGTACTAGGGTGTGTTATGTTTTAAGCAAATAGTCTAAAACAATGCTTAAAACACTGTTCAAAGGCTGTTGAAAAAACTTGTTTTTTAAGAAGCGATTATTAATGTGACTTTTTCAATGCTATAAGAGAAAGAATCATACAACCGTCATGACAGTTCGTTACCATCAACTGTCAGGAGCTGAACACCGAAAGCCCGTCTTGTACAGTGACTTTTCAACGGTTGATGAATTTTGACCTAAAATTTTGAATAGTTTCCTTTAACTCAACATTTTGCATAAAAAAATGATCACCCAACGAGTGGTCAACTATATCACGAAATCATTTGAAAGATCATAGACAATAATACTCCTGTATCATTTAATCGATTATCTGCAGGAGTCTTACATGTTTTCAATTTTTTCAACTTTCTTAGAGAAATATCGAAAAGAAGATGAAACTATGGGAGAGAAGTGGTAGATAAGTTGAATGATATGTGTGAAAGTCAACATTTATAGACATTGATTGAAAAACGAATATGACAATGACAATACAACCACTGATAGGCTACTTGCAGCAATTCTGTTGAACCCAATTCAATAGACAAAAATTGAATATGATCGCAGAGCAAACGAAACCTGTTCGAATTTTATCGTTAGTGCTGAGTCTAGTGCCTCTGGACCACTCACTCATTGCCTTGCAAAGGCATCTTTCACGGAAGATCTCTTTCAAGACAACGTTTATCCTGAAACTTAGCAGAGGAAGGCGTCGAGAATGGGTTTTGATACGAAGCCGTCTCGGATAGCAAAAGTAAATAAATCAATTTAAAAAAGCAATTTTACAGTCACCCAATGATAATCGGGAGTGGATTATACAAGTCACTTATCGCACTCATGCAGCACGGCGGTTCTAGAACATCAATTTAGTACAACGCATGGGGTTGACGCATGAAATATTGTGAATTAATCTCGGAGTACAGAGACGGGATAATGTGCTTTCTTTACAAACAACAGAACAAATGAATTACAAAAGATCACTGTATAACAATGATGACGGATTTATTGCATTACGAAGTTGTTCTAAGATTCTTTCAGCATCATGCACTTTGCTATTTCTTGAAATAGAAAGAGTAATTTAATTTACTTCGTGACTAGCATTTTTATTATTTCTTTGCATGACACTCATGGAATGACGGTGCCAGGACTACATAGTCACATGCTTTGATAATATTTCTTTAATGCAAATTCAGTGTCACTCATTATTGCTCAGCATCTGATAAAGCAATTCTATTTGTTTTAGCTACTAACGGAACATGATGCAAACGTTCTCACAATCCTCAAATTTCATTTACTTTGCAGATCTACATTTCACGATTCAAAAAGGATTTCGTCGGATTTTGATCAATATGAATTTATTTTTCATGGTAAATACTGAAATGATTTCACGATGGAATTGATAAGCCTGAAATGTCTCAATCGAATGCAGGGACATCAAAAGACATTTCATAAAAAGTATTGTTTAAAACATGTTTTCCTGAAAAAACATCTGTTAAACATGTTTCTTTATCACCAGATTTGTGGCCAAAAGGCATTTTCTGCGCTTTCCCTCATATCTGCATAAGTAGACCCACCGAGCCATGGAAATTTCAAAAGTCATCCTGCTGTAATAACTTTACGTTTAAACCATAGAGCAAGTGTATTAGGTAGACTGGCAACTCAGCATTTTTTAAATCCCCAATGTGTATACAGTTTTGATTTCATTAAATGAAATTGAGTCGAGACCAGTTAACACCTGTGACATCTGCAAATTATTACACTTTTGGGGAAATGTACACGAATTTGACTGATCATGATAGCATTGCTGAAGGAATGATAGCATTTTACAGATTCTCAGTGTCATGACAGCCTTGGAGCGACTGTTTGTTAAATTAGGGATTCGATAGGTTGTTATTACTTTCATGCTCAACCTCAAGAGTATTTTCTTAAGCGTGATCATATCACAAGCAACCTGCCACTGGTAGAGCAAAATAACTTAATCAATGACAATGATTTCAACTAACTATAAAAGATGTAAATGGGTCCGCATCACTATTCAGATTCAAAAAATGAAACATAAATTTAGTGAATCACAAAGTCAAATAGATGAAAATTGAGTTTAAAACTTGAAATTTCAGTGAAGAAAGCACAATAAGGTCTCGACTTTTTGATGAAGACTTGCATTATAATGCCGTTCATTAAATTCCCTTGATCATCAGCATAATTTCCGCATAATTAATATGCTTGTTAGCAAATGATCATTCCTTTTGATATCCAACATGTTTCATACTACTTACAAAGGGGCTTCATGTCGGTAATATTTAAATTTGCAAAAATGTAGCTTTTAAAAACTGCTCAAATAATTTTTTGGACCGCAGGAACGTAATCTCCACAAAGAACTGAATCTTTTCAAATAAAGATTTATTAAAATAATGAGACATAAATTTAGTGAATCATAAAATCCATAAAATCATACCAATGAAAATGGAATAAAAAACTTGAAATTTCAGCCAAAAAGCACAAAGAGATCTCAAGTTTTTCATGAAGACTTGCATTATAATGCGGCTCATGAATTTCCCTTGATAATCAGAGCAGGTTCCGCTTAATTAAGATGCATGCTACCAAATATTCATTCCTACTGATATCCAACATATTTCATACTACTTACAAATTGGATAAATAATTTACAAAAATTTAGCTTTTTAAAAACTGCTCAAATAATTTTTTGGACCTCAGGAACGAAATCTCCGCAAAGAACTGAGTCTTTTCATATTAACATTTTCACTGCATACAGATACTTCTTTGAGTCGACACTCTACCTACATATACTTAATGTTCTAAACATAACTCAAGCGTCTCACACATCCTGCCATGCGAAAAGAATGAAAAGTTAATGCGGTGTGAAAGCGTGTCGAACTTTGAAAGGATAGAAATCTAGTTTTTCAACACACAACTTCATCGATAAATGAAGAATTGAGCAGAACTTCTCTTTTAGACATGCCACTTTCCGATATTCCTATTATATCATCATACATTGTGTCCTTTATTCCTAATCTGTGTCGGTTATTGCTTCTTTCACGAGTACAAGTTATTGAAACTGTCTTGTATTGATGAAAATTAAATCCTACAATAATAAATGGACATTTTGGATATGAAAGATTAATCAGCATCTTTTCTTGGTGAATTCTCTCTCTCTCTCTCTCTCTCTCTCTCTCTCTCTCTCTCTCTCTCTCTCTCTCTCTCTCTCTCTCTCTCTCTCTCTCTCTCTCTCTCTCTCTCTCTCTCTCACTCTCTCTCTCTCTCTCTCTCTCTCTCTCTCTCTCTCTCTCTCTCTCTCTCTCTCTCTCTCTCTCTCTCTCTCTCTCTCTCTCTCTCTCTCTCTCTCTCTCTCTCTCTCTCTCTCTCTCTCTCCTCTCTCTCTCTCTCTCTCTCTCTCTCTCCTCTCTCTCTCTCCTCTCTCTCTCCTCTCTCTCTCCTCTCTCTCTCTCTCTCTCTCTCTCTCTCTCTCTCTCTCTCTCTCTCTCTCTCTCTCTCTCTCTCTCTCTCTCTCTCTCTCTCTCTCTTCTAAATTTCATTTGCTATTTGAAGGAAATGAACTACAGAAAAATTATTATTTTGTTCAACTGATTCATTTTAATTGTCAAAGGGAAGTATATTTCAATTAATTTTGTCACGCTTGGAGCAGGAACTTGACTGCGAAATTACTTATGATGCTAGCAGTTGCCACTTAGGATGAGCACTGATTCATGAGGCAGAATGTGTAAATGCAAATCGCTTTCTATCACTAATATAATGAGCAATAAAAGTAGTATTCATAATCACGGATTATCAAAATTTAATGGCATTGCAATAAATCACAATTATTTGGTTGCTGCTATCAAAAAATTGCACTTAATTGATTGGTGCCATCGAACAGGTGCAATTAATTGATTGATTTATGTAGTAATGGTAAAAGTAATCAATTAACTGTTTTACTTGTAATGCCGTCACCACTCACCATCGCAGGAAAAATATCTCACCTTCAGTGATTTATTCAGACACAAAGCCTACTACACGCCTTATTCACAAACTGATTGATTTCAGGATTCTAATTAAGAACTATTTACTGCAGAACGTATTAAGTATGTCTATATTACAATATCTTTATGATGACTTAAGAAACTCTTCTCCTCTGTAATAGGCACGTGTGAATATTCATTCACTTATTTCAATAACTGATTATAATTGCAGTTATGAAGTTAACAAAATTTATCAGTAATCACATCCAATTAAGAATATAGTTACCGTTATGTGCACTTCATACAATGGGTCTATTCAAGTCACTATCCAAATTGATAATAAGCTATCATGTGACTGATAAGATATACTGGTCCATGTAGCAGGGTTGCCGTGGGGATTGAAATTTGAGTCCCCACTCCACCCCATGCCCACAGAAAAAAATCCCAGAGGATTAGACACCTTATTTATATGCTATTTTTCTTCTTTTAGAATAACTGATGCCCGATACTTAAATTTCAGTAGAGCTTAAAACATGATACGATGCGGTAGCTGCCTTTGATGATTGGATTAGAAGACATTGTTTGTCACTACAATTTCCTTTAGCCTATGTCACCTTGTCAACTCATGTATTTTTTTATAATACAACCGAACTCAGACGAATGCATTTGCATTGAAATGACTTTTCAATGGTTGTCAAGCCGTCGAAGTGGGTTCTAATTCATTCCATTTGTTCTCAGCAAAAAAACGATTCCGGCCAGATGGCTTCCTGTCGTGCGCTTGCCCAGGTCTCATAGGAATATTTACAGTCAGTCTATCATCCTGGACATAATTTTCTTCATAAAGCGATATTCGAAATTCTTCATATTACGAAGTTTGAGATGAAACTGCTTTTAAGTTGACTATTCGCCTATTATTTCTATGTAGGTTCTTTATCAACGAATCAGACTTAATTTAAATAGGGATCTTCGTGAGGATTTTACTTTTTCTAACTAACTTCATGTACATTTTATTTTTCTCTCCACATTCCTTTCTGTTGCAAGTGCGACTGTAAGCTTTGCATTGTATCTGTATCAGGATGATCTATCTTTCAGCACATTTTGAGTATCGATCCTCGCCCAATTAGAACACACCGGTGTGTTGCGAGAGTGAGCGCGATAAACAATTGTTAATAAGGCAAGTGTGGAATACTCCTATCCCTCAGATACCTGAGGGGGGTTCAGTGGAGCACGAGGCCACATCATTCTATCTCACTTTTTCTTTCGACGATATATCAAGCGCTCATACCCATGTAAAATCATCATTTTTGACAGTGATACTGCGTGTGATATTTTGTTTCAACTGAATCAGTAAAAGTATGGCAAACAGGCCTAAGGGTCCACTGGACCCCCTCAGGTCTCAGAGGGTATAGATTTTCCAATCCAAAACTGTGTAGCAGGATGCTTTTGATTTATATTTCGTTGCATTTCGTTACACCACTAATAATGTCCTTGCCATTGATGACATTTAGAAAATCGCTTTTAGCTCAGCAAGTTGAAACGAAATTCAGTCAATGAGATACATTTTGTAGTCCAGATATGCTACGCTTTCATCAATTTCAGATATATAAAAAATTGAAGCTATTCTCTTGTGATGTTGTCCGTTGCAACACAGATATGGAATAAGTGTGCGCTATGAAATGAGTATATTGAAATGTATCACAGAATATAAATTTGAGTTTGCGCACATAGACCAGGTTTGTCAGGGGCAATCAGCACATCGGAAGACAGTTTCTTTCCGCTTTCTTCGCTTTTAGCAAAAACACGGCTCTCTTGTGAGGTCGAGGTTTCCCTTCCTTCTGCAGCGTGCTTGCGTTTATGTTTATGTTTGGATTCAATACCTGTTTTAAAGACCAAAACATTGACAGATTTCAGGCAGTAATCTAGGTAGTTCATTTACCCATCATTTCTTCCCTAGAAGAAAATGAATAAATGATCATGATTGAATTAAAGTCAAGCAGTACAAGGCAAACTTTACCATAATTTTTTTCGTAACTGATAATGTTTCAGCCACCACGAGAGACAATCCGACTGCCCGAATTTTTCGTACTCAACTTTATTCCATACCTCCTACGCTGCTTGGGATATATTGTCGTATTCTTAAAACGTCTTTTGACAGCATGAGTGTCTCATCTATCAAATCTTACGTTTTGGTAGGTATGTATTTTGGCATATATTATTACTTTTGCTTCTTGTTCAAAGCCATTAAAATTGCAATCCATAAAAACTTTCTGATTTCAGTTCAAAAGCATTTAAAAAATTGCAAATCAATAACTTTCGATTTCTTTGACTAATAATTCGTGAAACGGTCCTTTTGGAGTGATCGCTCTGCGTGTCACGGTATAAATCGTACTATTGTGATTCTAATTCCTTAATTACATAAATTTGTAATGACACATACAACAATCAGCGTTTAAATAGATGATAATGGTTCTGCACCACCCAAATTTAAGGAAAATCGCATTTGGTGGCAAATTATACACGAGAATATTATAGGAGTCGAAACGTATCGTATTAGCCTGCACCTCTGACACAAAATGTTAGGGACAACAAATCGAATTCATGTAGTAGCTTTTACTACTTACAACAACTGCAATTGAGTGTTTACTGAAACTTTTTCAGCTTATCCTTCTAATATCACCCTGCATTACCATCAAGGCATAGAATTTACTGAAAATTTTTATTATGCCTCTATGGGAACACGTTTGTACAACACCGACAGGTCGATATTAAAGAGTCAGAACCTCATGCGCGCGTAAAATTTTGCTGCATTACAGACATCCTCTATTTTGATAATCCTGTGTAGTCTAAATTATGAATATTGAAAGTGGCTTCAGGACACAAAATTTCAAGTTTTCTGTGGAATGACCAAAATGGAACAGAGATGTTTTATTTGGACCTCTTATATATCGTGACAAGTCTCAAATATAGGCTAATGATTAATCGCATCTATCACGTAAGCATAATCATACCACACAATCATTATGAATCAATATTATTTGATCTACATGTATATATGCAACTGGAGTAATATATACGGGCATAAAAAGGCATGCGAAACAGCCTCCACCAAGTCCTGCCCTGAAACGAGCTTATGGCGTTCTTCCCCTTCAGCCGTCCTTGACGCAACTAGGCTATTATACGCAATTCAAAATCATTGACAATGTGTTACGGATGTGAAATCAGCACAGATGCCTCACAGAATTTAAGTAGTGAGATGACAAGATGCTTGATAATTCAAAGGCAGAATATGATGAAATATCAGTTCTGATTGCTTTTAGTGAATTCAAAAATCATGACAAGCCCCACAGAATCCCCACAGAAGCGCTATGGGAGCTGTGGGATGGCCTCAGCATCCATGCCCACCCTATACCCATGGGTATACCCACAGAATCCCCATACCCACGGCAACCCTGCCATGTAACCTAATTCGGTGAAGCGAAAATACAAATAAAGACAAAGTGAAAAATTCGAAATCAAAAATTAGTCTAATCAAGCCTCGATGATATATAATTGCAATTAATTGATTGATTCTTGTTGCAATTTAAATTGATTAATTGCTTGCCCAAAATTAACTGCAATTATTTTGCCTATAACTGATCATAATAACAGGCTGCTTATTTCCAATAATTTTAACGATTCGAAGCCAATTACTTTGATTGCACGTTTTCTAGTCTTGTCTAACTTCATCGAATAATAGTGCAGAACATAGTCTGTCTTCAGCTGAATAAATCTTTGAGGTTCGAAGACTTTCCACAACTTGTGCAAGAGACATAAAATTCATGCAATCATTTCGCTATCCATTGTTTCATCTCTTCACTTTTTCGGAACAGAAAGTAGAGGGTCAATTATGAAACGGTTCAATGACAGTTAAAGATGTCATTCACAGCAGTGTAGATTAGGAAAGTGTGAAAGTTGAATGAATGTCAACTACTTTATTTGCCATCAGCTTTTCAATCAAAGCTAAACTTATACTATAAGATAATGGCAAGCAGACTGAGACTGGTTTTATTGCTTTTAAATTAATATCAATCACAAATCTGTTTTCATCGTCCTATAACATCATTACTACATTTCAGGCTCCAAATTTAAGCAGCACTATTTGCATGATGTCATGATAAAGCAAAATTTTACTGTCACTTGCGCATTCAACATTCACTAGTTGTCGAAGAGACAAGTACTACAATTAATGGCACGCGATCAGAAGCCAATTCATCGGATTATTGAATTCCAGAATCAAAGAGCAAGCAACGGGTTCTCATTTCTAATATCACACCAAACATTTGCAGTGTTAGATGTGAGATTAGTTACTTGTTTCGAAATATAATTCATATGGAATTAGAAAGATATACGGAACGGCGGAATTTGGCGAGAGAAAAAATTGTAGACGGGCAGCGTGGAAAACATGTCAGCCGTCAAGATATCCATGCGGAGCACATGAATAAAGCTGAAATCAAGCATTTGGGTAAAGAGTTAAACGTCGTAGCCTCTCAAAAGGATGTCGTAATAAAGGTAAGGCAACAAGTAAAAGAAAATGAAAAAAATTACTGTTGTCATAAAGCCGTCGATTTGTTATAAAGTGTGATGAGTTTATGAAAAGTCAGCAATTTTCTGATATCATGCAAGCTAATCATTTCTGAACCTTCCCCAACCATTCTAAATATTTAGAGCTAGTTTGGGCCACTTAGAGCCGCAATGACCAGCACTCAATAAGGAAACACATCAGGACAAAAAGCCTTGTCGGTTTGGTTTTAAACATGCACTGAATATGCATCCATTGAACCAAATTCATTTCACGGGATTCATTGCAATGTCACATCGGACGCTTTAAGCGGAGAGGTAGATATGCTAATTAGTGGGTCAAGGTTCCAGTCAGATCAAAGCAGCCTTGGAGAATGCAGATCGATCTTCAGCAAAGCATGCCACGAGAGTAGCATGAACCGTATTGAATATTTGGAATTGTCAAAATTATGGCTAAGGTGCACACGCATATCAGGAATTCTTTGACATGTTTATGGATGTTGACATTATTGCGTAGTTAATTTGATCTTCTCACCATACTAGGAGAAACTTTGGTAATCGGACAAAATACCATTTTATAGTAAATCAACCTTTATAGATATTTTCAAGTATAATTTTCAGTCATAGTATAGGTTTGATCGATCAAGAAGCTAATCATTCGTTTCATATTAAGTAAAGACATTTCAACCGCAGAATGGCGTGATCATTCGCAACATTAACACTTCGAGTTCATCGCTGACATTCCATCACCAGAATTACCGAAATGAGGTGAAGTGTTCCCGCTTTAAATGCCAATTGCCATATCAACAGCATAATGAAAGCAAAATCTAACGAAAATTCACCCTAATCAATGGCGATCTGCACCCGCAGACTTGAATCAAAAGCAAATTACAACTAGCTACTAAGGGTACCAAGTATCGTGAACAACATTGAAATGTCAATTCAGATATCAATATTGAATTGAGATATCAAGAAATCTTGGAATGTATTCTTCCATGGTTAAGATTCTAAGAGACATTACACAATTATCGATGGATCTCATGATTGATATGTTTTATGTTTTTCTAGGATTTATTATTGATGTTGACTTCATTGAATATTATTAGAGTATTGATTTCAAGACAAAAAGCGATTAGCTAATATTGAGTATAGCAGCTAGCATCCATCTGTATTGTAAGTTTATAAAGACGTTCATTGTTTCATTTTGCATTTGAAACGACAATGCTGCAGTTGATTTGGTGAAGAGCAGTGCTACGCATTCATACCGGCAAAAATGCAATTGAAACGGCAATGACGCAAATTGTTTTCGACTGCTTCACTTTGAAATAGCACTGACAATCTTGAAGGGACAAAACTCGTTCTTGACGGGTCAAACCTATAGAAGCCTCGCGAGAACAGTTTATGATTCTTTAATATGAATATCCGTATGACTATTTTTCGTTTTTACATCTATATGTATCCGGGAGCGGTGAAAAATTACAATTTTGTAGACACAATGCGGAAACGATATACATACAGTCAAAATTTGAAAGATAAGTTGTTGATTTTGTCTCTACATCCACAATAGAAAGACAACTAAAAGCAGCAACTTGTTGATAAATAGAAGTGCCCTAGAAGTCCCGCCTTTAAGTAGTGGCGATCTGGTTTGGATGCACCTCACAGCATTACCCTGCGTCCGTCACTGTCTTCTTATTAAGTGCTCACTTTGGAAAGCATTTAACACCCTGTTGAATGGCTGTCTAAATCTCATAGAATCGATTTGTATAAAATCAAAAAAACGAAGAAAAATGTATCAAATTCAATATTCTTCATTTGGTTCAAAACATTTCTCTAACATAACATTTCAAATTAGTTTGTGATGACAAGCTGTTTGATATTCATGTAGATCAAATAGTAATCAAAACTGACAGTTGAACTTTACAGATTCAAATGGAAATGAGCGTCCTTCAGATCAATTCAGCTAAGAATATAACTACTTACAACCACTTCCAACAACTTATCATGGAGTGCTTTCTAACTGATGGAAAAAGAGTGTTTCCAAGTAAGCGGAAACATTCACTTTTTGTCACGACAGGAATAGTGTGTTCAATAATATAGATATTCAAAAAGCATGAATAATGAGATCGAAACTTGCTTTTCAGAATATTTCACACAGAGATTGCAGATGGATTTGATCAGCTGGATGTAGCTAAGTGCAAAGAGGAATATCAAAAACGCTATCAATAAAGCTAAATTCTCGCAATGCTGTGCAAAATTCATGTTGGAGTCGTTAAATGAAAAAACCATTCAAGCTTCATTTCTGTCAAATCTCATATTAGTATGATCGTTCAATCGTGTTTTAAATAATCGCGACATTAACGATTTCCTAATCGACAAGGCACGTTTATACTAGTTGAAGACCGTAATAGGACTCAAAATTTGAGTTGCATAATTAATAATTGGTCTTTCTGAACTTTTTACAATTGAAGCCGATTTTCTTTCGCAGTATTTCAAAGGCATTCCAAAATCAACAAATTGGAGTTGTTATTTTTTACAATTGATTACACAGCAAAAAATTCAGGCAAGAGATAATTTAGCGATTTATTCATTTTCTACATTTCAGCTGTAGTAATCACTCAACTGAAACTCCGCCTGCAAAGGCTAGAAGCACAGATGAGAAGCAAGTATAGATAAAGTAACTAGTCTGCTACACGCTTGCATGAAACATTACTTTGATCAAACACATCCGCTTATAGAAGAAATTCTAGCGAACATACCTTGTTCAAGGTGCAATAACGAATCAGTGCTCTAACTAGTCAGTCCATGAACATGTTGGTTTTTGCTTTGGCTCTGATAGTTTGACGATTTCAACATGAAATCGTCAAGAATCGTCATGAATTCACAGTTTTTAGTCAATTCGAGGGATATATATAAACCAGCTGGATCACCATCGAATAAAAACTGTCGGAGTAGGATAAATCACGAAATTCAGACATGACAGTAAGAGACACTTCATGTATACCACATAATATCTTAAGTGAACATTGGTTTAGATTGGGTGGGGCACATTTCCTCGCTCCAGATTGCTGAAACAAAACCACGGTTCTTAAGAGCAGTTTTTAAGAATTTCAGACAAGATCAATGGTTTGGCATTTTAAAATTTCAATTTGCATGAAACATTGCAATAAAATGTGTATAAAACAGCCCGTCTTCATGGTATAGATAAAGTGGACTATGATGTGATGTTATCAAATGCAACGATTGGAACAAGCAAGTTTGAGAAAATAAGAATGAATAAGCCACAGACAGTTCAAGCCAATTTCAATAAGAAATTGATGACCATTGCCAGCAGATACAAGAACAATAATAATCCAATTTACGACAGTCTTGTCGACTGCAAATGCTCAGAACCTCAACCCAGCAGTATATATGTGCTTCCCAAAGATCATAAGCTTCGTGGAAGACCAATCATTGCAGCTGTTGATGGACCGGCAAATAAATTATCTCGACTGCTATCATAGCATCTTTCGGAGATGTTGACATTTGTCCCTGCTCATCAACGTGATCGTAATGAATTTGTTAATTGGTTGCTGCATTATAATCTGCCTATGGAAGAGATACAATTTACCTCCCTGGATGTTATGGATTTATATGGGAGCATTCCTTATCGGGATGATGATAACGAGCTCGGCCTATACAGTGTTATGAGGAATTTCTTCAATCTTCATTTCAATGATGGTGTCTTTCTCAAACATATACACTCCTCTGATTTTGTGGAATTGCTAAGACTTTCTTTTATGTCTGATATATATGCAAAAATTTGGTCTGTCTATGGGAAGCCCTCTATCACCGCAAGCCGCAATCATATACATGAATTATATTGAGCAGAAGATCTGGTCGAAAATGGACTTTAGTGACTCCATTCGTTTCACCATGGAATTACAGTGCAACGTTATTCTCCCTTATCTTGATTGTGAAGTCTTGCTTGATGGTGACCGTTTTCATTCAAGGCTTTATATGAAAGATGTCCATAGTGGCACAATACATCCCTGGAAATCGCATAGTCCGATGTCCTTGAAACGAGCCATTCTCATCGGTGAATTCCACAGAGCCAAAAATAGATCGTCTAATGATGACAATTACAGACACTCGGTGCAGATGATATTCGAGAGATTCAGGAAAAATGGTTACCCAGAGACATTCCTGAAAAAGTCCTACAGGAACTTTTCGAGGCGTGTCGCATACAAAGGTCATGATGATGGAATCAACAATGATGCTCAAAACAAGAGGATATTCATCAAATGCCCTTTCATTGATGAAGGAAATAAACGGCGCATGTTGAACGCAGTAAAGGTCACAGGCCTACAAAACACATTGAATCTTATCTTCTCGTCTGGTCCATCAATGAAGAGAATATTCCACCCGCCCAAGGAACGTGCTCAGTGTCCTCAAGACTGTGCCACTTGTAAATTTGCCAAATCTCCCAATGATTGTGGTACGAAAGGGGTCATCTACAAGATTACTTGCAAATCATGTAACCAGATATATGTGGGACAAACAGTGTGATCAATAGATCAAGAGTAAAGGAGCATCTGTTCGGTAAGAAGATCGACAGTGCGGTGGCCGAGCATTTCCACATCCATCATCCACATGATCATATGGACGTTGAGTGGGAGGTTCTGCATCGGGGACTCCACACCTATTCGAGACGAATTCACTTGGAATCGATCTACATTAACAGTTTTGCTCCAGATATTCTTATGAATGGGTGTTTCGGTAAGAAATTGCTAATTGTCTGATGAGCGGTTTTATTTTTTTTCTCGCTCTTCGTATCTTTATCTCATGCTAGCTCTTAACGATCTTCTCTTGCTTAGTTTTACTCTCTTCATAACTTTAGTATTTGTACAGTCTACTTAGTTTGTCCTTTTTAGTAGTAAGTTCTTAAACTATTTTAGTGTACGTTTTGTAATTTTTCTATTGTCCAATGTCTGTCAGGTGTTAAATCATTCCATGCTGAACGTGTTCGATGATTGTCACGTGTTGAATCATGCCATGCTGAACGATTGTATCGTCTTTCAATTCCTGTGATCAAGCCGACTGGGCGAAACGTCAGGAGACCTACGTAATATATGCATTGGTACCTGTGGAAGTTTTTCTCTGGTTTTCTCATTATACACTCCGGGTACGCGTGGAACAGCACAATCTTGCTTCAATTTGCATTTTTTGGAAAAAAATATCTTTCTGGCAATATGGCAAAATTGGGCATTAAGGAACGTTTTAGAACTACCAGTTTTGACACTAATCATAATATTATAAAAAATAAGAATAAGGGCCGCTTTCATTTCTTGTAGTTTATTTATCAGCACGACATGTTTCGCCAGTTCTTCTCAAGTGATACACTGCCGGAATGAATTTACGACAGCGGTGGACGTTGAAATGACTAATGTTCTTAATGTTGTTCACAAGTGGGACGTAGTTTACATTTCAAATAGACATTATTATTTATTTATTTTTATCTCAAACTTCTCATTTTAATTGTGAAATGCCAAGCATGGCGTTCCTTCCTTTATCTCACGTTATCTGTCAATTTGCAATGCAGACTACGTCCCACTTGTGACCAACATTAAGAGTATTAGTCATTTCAACGTCCACCGCTGTCGTAAATTCATTCCAGTGTAGCACTTGAGAAGAGCTGGCGAAACATGTCGTGCTGATAAATAAACTACAAAAAATGAAAGCGGCCTTTATTTTTATTTTTACAATATCAAAGGGATCAAATTTCTTTAAAGATTAATTATATTTTAAATATAAGTTTATATCATGTTGAGAGATGGGGACATTTGATTGATAATAACTATCTGAATACAGCTCAAAAAATCACGTGGGATTTATGAAAATACTGAATCCCATTCCCCATTTCACTGTGAAGAAATGACTTCAATATCATGACTGAAAAATCGCATTGTCACTTTGGATTAACTACAGTTAAAGCAAAATATTATCTTGGAAAGAGTTGTAGAATATTTTTCCCTTTGCACACTTGAATTTACTACTGAGGGTTCGTTCAAGAATAATTTAATCGCTTTTCCGATTTTGAACCTCCTAATGAATCGCCGTTGACCCTCCCCCAAAGATGTCGATTACGCAATCACCGGTCCAAACCCAACCCCTCCAAAGTAGATTAATTTTTTCGCTATTCTAGTTGTGATTGTGATCTGTAGGTGTACACTTAGACCTCTTATTCATTTGGAAGACCGTTGGGCTTATGTGTACATGATGCGTGGTTAAAGCTTATTTGCAGCCCAATGTCATCCTTTCAATATGCTGCAGTTACTATATCCTGTAGGTCTAGCTACCTTCCAGGCTTGACATATTTTTGCAAGCTGTATAAGAATAGGAACTCTGTTACACACAACTAAATTTGAATTCACACGTGTACATGTGTCATGTACGTTAGGAATCCGTATTGCATGAATAGGAAATTTTTGATTCCATAGGATTTCATATTATTAGAAATATTTTTGGCAAGACAACAATTGGAATTGAAAAGGAAATGTAGATGTCAGAGACATAAGCATTTATTCACTATAAATACTAATATATACTATAGGTCTACCACTTTTGGAATCGTGTTTGCAGACATCGAATGCCAGTAGGAAATATAACCTCATGCAGGAGAGTTTAAAATATCGGAATAACTAACTATGGATTAAAGCAATAGTCAAAGCATTGAACCTATGCTATGTTTAACTGTCAACAGCGAAAAAGCAATCATTTTTCTCCGTACGATTAACATAATCGCAACCTCAATGTCAACCCTAATCTACAATCCTTCCCCTAAGCGATTACGCAATTCTTGAAGGATCCCTGATGCATCAGTATGAATGAGGTATACGCATTTTCAGACTGTTTTGCCAAATATTTAGCTCTCCAGTCGACTGAAATCAAAGTGTTTCAACAGCATATCAGAAGTGTGTAAAAGCAAAGCTAATGTAAGTCGCACTGGCGAATACCAAGTGCTTCAAAGAAGGAAGCAAATTTTCAAAAGAGTATCGAAATCTGCCCCATTTCCCAGCCGGGCGAAGGCTAGCACGCCTAGACCGACAATAAAACATCTAAATCGCGATAAAATTTTCCGTCAGAGGCCAATAAAAGAGATAAAAGGATTAGAATGAAAGATTAAAACTCCTTGTTTCACATCAGGTTGCTGTTAAAGATTCGCTTCCCACTCCTTCAGAAGGAGGCCATGTTAAGAAAATGATTTCTTCCATAATTAAATTAAATCTGGCCATCACATTGTGCTGCATCTAATAGATCTAGGTGCATATCAGTGCATAAACATTTCAAATTCTGTCACTTTTATAGTGATTCACTATGCGTCACAATCAACCGACTGCTGTGAAATCGACTGGCACGGAGATGAAAGTTCATTTTGAAGCTGGTTGATTTCTTACTTTTAAAGTTATCATTCACATTTGCGCTACTCTTCAAACTCATTGAATTATAAATTTGTAAGGTAAAATTATATACATTTTTCATTTACATCGCAAAAAAGTTACTCTTGTTTATCATTGACACCTTAGCGGTGCTAATTTTTAATAATAAAGTCATGTACGCTTGCATTGAAATATCAAGAGTGTTAAAAACGATTTTTATCGATAGATTATCTGGAAATTCTTCAAATAAAATTGTCTCTTTCTGAAGGAAATTGGTCAAACTGAATTTTCTAATAATACCCTGATAATACATTGTCGGAGCACATTTGGGCTCAGGACCAGGTTCAATCTACTGCTCATTCAGTCAGTTACTTCTGGATTTTAAATTCTTGAGTTCTCGTTTATCATGTGTTTTGCCAAAGAGAACTAACTCCCTGATAGCAGTATGTAAGCTAACACAGTATGAGCAGTATCGGTTGATAAGGACTATTTAAAATTTGCCAAATGTTATCACGTGCTTCATCAATCCCCAAAAATATCGTAGCATTATTCCAGAAATTACCATCGTTTGAATGCATTAGAAGATTGTTTCACGAACTCGCTTTGAAATAGCTTACATACCTGATGAGATTCCACAAAATTTATTTTCAAGACTAAACAATGACATGCATTTCGCTTTGAAGTCACTTGTAAAACGCTCGAGCATGCTGGACAAAAAGATGAAAAATTGGCGTCGGTTGTCGAGTTGATAAATTCTGGACTCCAATTGATAAAACTTTCTGCAATGATAACATCTTCTTACTTATTCATAAATATCAAGCATATTGGTCAAATGTGTCGACATGTGGAAAGTTCATACGCCGACATTAATTCATCTAGATAACCTTCATTTCGAGCATCCCATACATCGTAGATCAGGACTCTTATCGACTTGAAATCAATTGTGCATACATTGTAAATCATTAAAATCTTTTTTAAGTACCAATCTGAATAAATTTGAGTACTGAATGGAACTGCACTAAAATTACAGAAGTTCAATTCACAGAAGTAATAAAATGCTTACTAAAATGCTTATTAAGACTAATATGATGAAGTATCAATATAGGCATAGCAAGAACTACAAGCGTGAAATTCCGACTGAGCTAGCGAAGGCCATTCGTATTAATGCATGTCTTATATTAAGTCAATTGTCGATAATTGAGGAAGCTTCAGTCAGTCAGTACTTCAGAGTGGCTATGAATTTTAGGACACGCGCTCCATGATTCCTATAGCGTGAATGGTGGTAGGCAGGACAAAAAGCGATGCATTGATCAAGCTGTGTCACTACATTGCCATAATATCACTTCACAATTCATAGCGTTGTCTCCATTGTCGCTGCTCGTGCTGGCTTGCTTGATGATGGACTAAGACATAATTCCAAATGTCAGCGCCCTTGCCATTCTATCCAACTGTGCACTAAGTCCTGCCAACGTTTTCCATCATCTCCTACAGTGCTTTGAGTCCTGTCAGCGTTTACCCACTTCTCCCCCTGCGATTTAAGTCTTGTGCATATTTTATTGATCCAAATGCATTTGTGTTTAACTGTCAAAGCAGTTCTTTGATGGATGTGCATACTGCATATGAGATATAGCGGATTGGATATGCTGTATTGCATTTTTTGATATAGTGGAGGTGCTTATGCTATGTAACTCATTAGATGAGTACCAAAATGATACATTAGTTCAAGTGAGGTCATTCCTGATGTATGATTAAATATCTTCAATTGCCACTGGCTTTCTCAGGAATCAAAAAGAAATCTTTGCAATACCCAATATTTCGCTATTCTTCATCAAGGGTGACAGAATGAATGCTGCAATACCCAATATTTCGCTATTCTTCATCAAGGGTGACAGAATGAGTACCAAAATGAGTATGAATTAAATACTGTGCTTTCGAACTCAAGGAGTTCAAAAATGAGTACTGATATTTTCTCTCTCAAAGAGCACTAGAATTTTGACTCATTTCTTAGTCGCAATTTATAACTCAAGTTCAGTACTCTTTTAAGTACTCATTTGGCACTTCATGAATAGTACAATGTATTCATGAAGTCCTACTTAAGTATGAATCTGAGTACTAAACAGAAGAACACTAGAATTACCGAACTTTAATTCACAGAAGTGTCAAAATTCTTATTGAGTGTAAATATGACGAAATGTCAATATTAATAAATGACGCTCATTCAGTGAGTCATTATGCAACTGGTAGTGACGGCGCAATCTATCTGAATAAGTCTTTTAATTCTCAGTCAAAAGCTCATTGTCGACGGTGTGGGCAGGATGGTGCCAATCAGCTAGTCAACACAGTTGTTATAGTTCCTGCACCGAAATCGTCAATTGGGTCGCTTCTGTCTCAGGTGTTCCTGCAAATCGAGGTGGGTGCAGTGAAACAATAAATGATCCTGCAAACCAGCCTGTGACATTTTATCGATTTCCTCTCAATGAACCTAAGATATCAATTTGTATCAAAAGCATCCTCACCAAAAGTGCCCTACCAATGTGTCCGACTTTACTTTTAGTCCTGCCAACGTTTGGAGGTGGCTAGTCCTATGCAACTCATTAAATAAGTACTAAAATGAGTACGAATTAAGTACTGTGCCTTCGAGCCAAGAGACTTCTAAAATGGGTACTAATATTTTCAAACTTCAAGAGTACTAGATTCCAGCGGCGACTATTGTCTGTCATTCCCAGGTAAACACCTAACACTATTAAACTTAGAATCAATAGGCAAACGGCAGGTCCAATTATTGTGCAATTTCTCGCCTTTTATTATATCGTTTTAAAATGCAGCGAGTATATACAGCATCTGTACACTTGCATCCTCTAAATGAAGTAAAAACAAAGCATTTCAATTTTCAACATTCATTTTTTCTTCAATTCCATTCCTCTGACTGCAAAAATGTCGATCGATGACATCTGAATGCCATTTTTTCAGGGCCACTTTTTATCAGACGGCCTATAACTTCTTTTTCAATCGAAACAACAGACAAGCTAAACAATCTCTCATAGGATATACTTGTCCTAGAAAATCTTTAAATTCTTTTGAGAGTAAAGAAGGATCTTTCAGAGCCACAACTAGGCACGCTAAGCGTGGTGAATGTTTTCAGTAATTTTTCAGTTGTGAGAAAAACATCAGAAAAATCACGTATCAACAGATTCAAAAACCCTGCTGCACTTACTGTCTGACCACCAAACTCATCGATTTTACACAAAACATGCAATTCAGCATGCAATTTGTTTGGCAAAGCATTCATCTTATCTTTATCGATAGAACAAAACAAATCATCAGGAGATAAGACAGTTATAGCATTCCCGTAGCACTGGGTAATTTTTGAGAGGAGTCCTTACCCTGATGTCTGTCAACTCGAGTAATTACTGGATGACGTTTATCAACAAACGATGTTTCCATGCCATTGCATAATCACATCATATGTGTGTTTATCTTCTTAATATTGAATCTTCTTTCACCATGTAGATTTCACCACTTTGTGATGTGTTAGTACAACTACCAATAATTGCCCATAATGAGAATTGAATCTCTGAAATTTACTTTTGGAACGAATTGCTCTATCATTAAGAATGAAACGGTAGAAGTTGGTTTAGCATGATGATTTGACACCAAACACTGTTTACCTTAATTACTCTGAGAAATCGCCATTGCTAGATTCTGGGACTCATTTCTTAGTCGTAGGTTCAGTACTCTTTCTAAAACTCATTTGGGACTTTATGAATAACAGTGCAGTGTTTATCAACTTCATGATACGCACGTTTTAAGTGATATTCGGTATTTTCTTCATCGAGTCATGAAATTACATGACGAAAAGTGGAGCATCAAAAACATCAATTGAAGATATTTGCCCTTATGCCCATTTTCTACTTATAACTTCTCCATTATCGATTGTATAAAGGTGTTTGCAATATGTCTCACTACTATTTTAATAGAACTTTCAAATTATTTGTCATTTGTAAAGATTAGCTAATGTAAATTCATCAACCTGATTGACTTATATATTCGAAACAGGGGAACATGGTCCCAAAAAGGTGCCATTCTCAATGAATGACATAAAATGAATATATCATTTAGTAATGAATTACGATGCACTGAATTGGTCTCACTGTGATAGCAATAAAAGGGAAGCCTCTGACTGAATAAAGATTTTTCAATTCGCTATATTTCAAGCACTGCAATCATTATTACCTTCAAGGATGGAATAGCAATATGAATATCAAATAGAAGATGAATGTTTATTTTTTGGCTTTTTGCAGTCGTGCTCTGTGACTGGAGAGTCTTTTCCTCAAGTTTATGAAATTTCCAAACATCAATTTAAATTTCTCCAGCTTTGCCTTAAATGCTGTAATGTGCAAATGGGTAACTCTGGAGCACTACATGGAGGCCAAATTATTTTCTAATTCAACATAGCACTTAGTGTCCAGTTCGCCTCAATTACTCAATGCTTTGTAGATATTAAGACAGAAGACAGAACAATTGACTTCACCGAAATGCGACGTGAAATCAAAGAAAATGACTACATTATATCTGCAAGATAAAATTTTTCAGTTCCTTTTGTTTAGGTTGCCTCTGATGGCTAGCTTTGCCATGATTAAACTGCATATCACGAGGATGAAGCCTACCAGTTTTATATAAAAACGAATTAGGTCTACATTCAATCGTTCAAAATTTAAACGCATTTTCGAGTTTAAATGCATTAAGTAAAATTTGGATTGCACAACACGTAGCGTACACTACATATTATGGTCGCGTACTTAATGCACAGATGCGTTAGCTGTGATAGTTGTAAGATGGATTACAAGTTTGGGATATGAAGACTGCTTAGCAAGCTCCTTCTGACTTTCAAACTGATTTTAGAGAATCTTCTGTCCATGTATGTAAGGATATTCTACAAACAGCTTTCCAGTTTTCAATAGAATTTGCTTGAAATAGTCCAACCTGTTCTTCATATTTCTGCAGCTTATCTTATTAAAAGTTATAACAGAATTGAAAATTGAGTCTAACAACAACAACCAATTTAATGTGAAATAATATACTGATGAAGGGGAAATTGAATATGAAATGTACATGCATCTACACGCATCGCATTCTTCCATCATACATTTAGCAACTAAAAGTAAATGGCCAGCGTGGATTAGTTATTAGTCGATCTCACTTTATTGCTGAATAAAATTAGAGGACATTGGAGTACTGCAGCATTCAACAGTCAGTGTATCAAATTTCAAGCAAAAAAGTTGATTTTAAGCAAAATTTGGATTTTTCCAATTGGATGGCGGCAAAATTAAATGATGGATTATTTAGATAAAACCGGCATCAAAGGTCATAAAATACACGGGAGCAACTAACTGGACCTGTCGAAAAATGTTTTTTTTTGAAGAAACATCCTTCAATATGCAAATGATCGCTGGAATAAATCCTGAACTTTGTTTCTAAATTACAGACAGATGTCATGAAACAAAGGAAATGTGATCTTTTGAAATTATGCATGCATTGCTTTGATATTTGAATAAATTTTAAATTAAAATTTTATATGGCCGCATAAAATGCGCATATCATTGTAAATTTTTTGATCATTAATATCTCTACATGAATGCAGCAATATCACCTAGAAGCATACTGAAATATATCACAGAAGTATTCTGAAATCTCAACTAATTTATCATGCATTATCTACCGAAAATTTGCTTCAAATCCATCCATCATGAAAATGGAAAAATCAAAAAGACTTCCTTTTTGTAGGAAATATATTCGAAAGAGTCGGATTCTGTAGTTCGTTCTCTTTGTCTCAAAATACCTTTAGAGTCGTAAGATTTGTGTCAGTCGAACATAAAGACTAATGAAATACATTATTCAATTTCCATGTTTTGATTTGTGACTACATCAAAGTCATCGATTCCTGTTCTTTCTTTATGGAATAAATATAGGAATTTTGGTAGCTGTCGTTACAAGATGAAGCTGTAACTCGAAAATGTTGCTGTCTTATAAAATCACTCAAAGGAAGTTTGCTGGAGATCAACGCATTTCAACATGGAATGATGTAGAAAGAAGTTATTTTCTGGAGTTTTCTGATTTATGCATTTCATTTATATGACTTTCATATGTTGAGAAATCAAATATTCAACAAAATATTCATCAAATAATATTAGAATGTCATCATAGCATCCATGTGTCTGTTAGAATGACAAAGTTGTTAAACTTAGTTAGCATTTTCACATGTTAAGCGGCAAACTAGATGTTATATAATGCTATTTGCACTTATATTGGGAAAAGTAATCATTATCAATTACTGACATTATTTATTGACGCCATTTATTTGAATAGACTAGTTATTGATGTTGGATTTTCGATTTTTGACATTTCACTTCAAGTATTAGGCTATATACCGCTTTAGAAGTGGCACCGTAGATTAATATTAATTTGAACAGGTCAGTGAGTAAACCTATTATGTGAGATATATTAGCTATATTCTTAATTGAATGTGAATATTGATGTATCTAGTGAAATGTGTATTTATGAATGCAACACAGTTACAGTGATAATCAAATATTGAGACAGCTCAGACAAGTGAAGAAAGTGCCATGTGCCTAGATAATAGAACAGTAGAAAGTGTTATGCTTTGTAATAGGGAAAACTAATACATCAGGTCATGCACCCACTAGTACTCCAGAATGCTGGAAGCAATCACTTTGTGACAATATGGGTTTAGTGATAAGAAAAATGATGAAGAGAAAATGTTACAAGTGAAAACCACGCGTATAGAAAAAGAGGCAAGACAGCTTGCCATTAATATCACCACTTGTCAGTTCTGTTATCAAGAACACAAAGGACTGCTGGCGAATAATAGATGAGGTGAATGGCCTGCACAAGCAAGCCCACCGCACGCCCTAGTGTACAGTGATGGCACTGCAAGCTATACAATCGATTAGCTAATTCGACTATCATTATGAATCAATCAATTAATTAATTGCGATTCATGACTAACAGCAATCAATTGCTTGTAATCATGAGAATGTCTAAAAAGAAAAGCAGCTACATACTTAGTCAATTATAGACACCAGCGCCCTTGATTCCCCGACCACATTCGATTTACCCATGAACAAGGTTGCTGATTGGTTGCTTGGGTTTGCTTGGGTTGCTTGGGTTTTGGACCCAATGCTTGGGTGTCAAACCTAAGCCCAATCCAAGCCCAAACCTAAAAGACGAAGTAAAACTTCTGCTGTAAGTCTGTGTAAGTCTAAGTCTCGTGCTATTTTTTCGACACTATTTCACATTTTCCATTGAGAAACATTTTTCCATGAAAGCAAAACATTTGAGCTCATAATTAAAAGTTTTTGTTTTGTGTTAATATCTGACATGTAGGCTGGGCTTATCATGAACTACAATGTACTGTATTGCCTATATTGCACATTTTTGCGGTGAGGCATAACTTATCATACAATAGTGCCATACATAACTTATTAAGCAAGTAATAAAATATTTTTATATATATTATTTATATTCTTATATTTTGTGCAGCAGACCGGACCTAATTAAGCTATAGCCCAGGCCTAACTGTTAAACTATTATCGTTAGAGGATGCACGTAGGCCTATCTAAGTAGGCATGGGTTGTGATTTCTCGGTTGACTGAATATGGGTATACAAAAAAGAACTAATAAGGGGCCAATTGCTAGACATAGACATTCCCAATATATCTAGGCTATCTACCTACATGTACATATACACTACTGGTACAAGCATCGGCTTCATTGTAGACATTGAAATTGGGACTTAACCCTAGGACGTACAAAATGTTTTTAAGCCGACTTTGTACAATGAGGTCATTTTGACTCATTATTTTTTCCAGCATTAAAATTCGATTATTTTAATTTAATTAGACCAGGAATTTTTCTGAATCATGCTGTATTCAAGAAATTCTCAATTACTTTATGTTCATGTAGTTTGAAGATTCATCACTTGAAATAGGGCCTACATGTACATTGTACATGTACATTTGGTATAGAATATCAGTACATCTAAAATAATGATGGAATAAATTTCCCTTTTGCAAAATAAAAAATCGATTGTTCCAAGAATGTTATTATAATTATAAAAATATTTCATTATACTCTGGTTTTAGAATACGGGATCATACATATATTCTTCATGTAGTATTTAAACTTGTCAATCAGAAACACAATTTGAGCAGAGATGAATCGTGCGAGAGACGTGCTTTCCACAAACCCATTTTTGGCAAATGTCACACTTGTTCGATGTTCTGTTTCGATTTGAGGAGTCACACATTTGGCAGTTTGCTCTTTTGCACGAATCTCGCCGTTGAAAGTTGTCACGATCTACCGCACACAACGCATGGCGAACTGCAGGGTGTAAAGAGGAAGCTTCAGCGCGTTCTTGTTGGTGCCTTGAGATCAACTTTTTGCACAATTCGTAAATGAATTGGACTCGCGTTTTTGGTTCAGAGCTGATATCACGTCATAAAATGAAAGCATTTAAAGCCGCAATGTCCAAGATATTGCAAAACACTCCAAGAGGCCACCGTCTCGACGCCATTTTGGTCGTGAAGTGACGCAACATTTGACCTACCGTGTCCACGCCTCCTTTGAATTTATTATAGTCCAAGATTCAAGATTTCAAGATTTATATATTTTTCACTACATCTGGGATGCATGTGACACACAAGACACACAAAAAACGATAACATGAAGAAAAAAAGAGAAAATCATTGAAAGTCATGCAAGTTAAGATGATGTGAGGCTTTCTTTTCGGTGATTGGTCGACTGTATCACGAAAATTGTTCGAAGACAAGAGAACAACCACTTTCTTCCTTTTAGCAACGTAACTCACCAACACGGCATCCTTGTTTTCATGAAAAGCAAACAAGGACGAATAGAGAGGACGATCACCTTGAGTTAGTTCTTTTGGTATTTCCGTTCGATGCGATCTGATAATCCCCAAAAGCGTCATACCTCTAGCACGCAAAGTGCGAGCCAGTTTGAGAAATGTAAAAAAGTTGTCTGTAACCACCGTGCATCCCCTATTTCTGTAATCTTCGGTTAGTTTGAGAACCACCGACTCACCAAGAGAGCCTTCCCTCACCTCATTCTCTTTTCCGAGATATGGATTCACAGAAAGTACGAAATGTGTGGAGGAATCGGCAGCAATCCAGAATTTTATTCCAAATTTTGAAGGTTTCTGCGGCATATATGGCAAGAATGAGCATCTGTTTCTTGATGGGAAGAGTTGTTCGTCAACCGTTATGCATTCATGAGGCCAATAAAGGCGCGCTATGGCATCTTGAAAGAGAGTAAACACTTCCCTCACAGAGGCGAACTTGTCATTTCTGTAGCGTGCGTTCCGGGTAGATTTATCATCGAAGCGTAAACCTCGCAAAATTGTCTTGAAGCGTTGAAATCCGTTGAAGCGTTGAAACGACACAAACGTCAGTGATACGTAGACAATGACCATGCCACTAACCTGTAAATACATACTTCTTCCTTGCTGACAAAATACACTTCTGAGCGTCAGTCTGTTTATATCCATCACACAAGACAATATAGCTATACCAGTATGCAAATCTAGAAATTTACTTGTAACTTGCAATAGAAAGTTTGTTCTTGTGTCATTCTTACCTATAATAATGTAAAAAGTTTGTGCTTTTTGTGTTAGAAGCTGACGATGAAGTTCGTGTTAAGTGTTCGTGTCGTGTTGAGGCTAAATTTCCGAAGAACGCACACATCTAATCTACAGATATTCGAAAACAGGCAGGTGAATCGTGCCTCCAAGGTTGACTGTCATCCAATCAGCGCCAGTCATCCAATCAGTGCTTAGGGACATAGAATAATGCATAGATATCTTATTTTTTCAGTCTAGGCTGGGCATCAGCTGATTTTCAATGAAATTTTGAATGTAAAATTAGAAAATGTTAGCTTGAGTCAAAATGACCTCATTGTCCAAAGTAAGCAAACTTTCTGGAATTCCTTTCACAGATGATATTGGGAGCTTAAAATTTTATCATTTATAATTGAGAGCACATCATGAAATGTCAGTGAGTTTCATATGAAAAAAATGAGGATTTGTTGTTCTGTAGACATTTGAATTCCCAAATGAGTCAAAATGACCTCATTGTACGTTCTAGGGTTAATGAGCCCCAACCCACGGCATTAATCACAAGCTTATTAAGAATCACGTAATAACAATAATAATGAACTTTATTTATCATCGTACATAAATAAGGAGTAGCCAGGCATGCGATCGGGAAGGTAGGCTAGACTTAGAAAATGTGACATCATGACGGTCGCCTTTTGCTATAGCCTGCGATTTATCCTATAGGGTAATTTGATTAGATTCGTTAGGCCCGACTATATGGACCAAAAATCCATTTCGCTTGGTTTGATGGGGTGACACAGAACCTAAGCCTGACTAGCAAGGCCATGCAAAGGCTACCCGGTTGCCTATAGCCTAAACACACATGACCTAGACAGGCCTATACACAGTGTCAGTGCATGAAAATACTTCCTCTCAAAATATGCATTTTTCAATATATTTCGCCCGCTTTCAAGTGCAACCAAGATGTAGTTCAAAACATTTTCAATGATTCTAAAGTACGAAAGTTCACATTCAATACAAAACGACAGACCTTTGTTGTCATTTGCAATTATGCGATATCACCAATCAATTAAATACAATGTTTTGAGATCTGCAATCAGTTGTTAGCACTTGCAGCATGGCACTCTGGACTCTGGACTTACTACGTGTACATGCATTAAGTAAGCTGTATGTACTCCGGATGTAGTAGCCTTTCGGCAGAGCGTTTTCCCTCCATATAGGACATAAAATCGATACCGTACTTCTTCGCTTGGAGGCTTCAGCCCAAGTAAAATGTAGTACCGAAAAGGATAGTCACCTGCCGGATTTATATCCATGGATTTCCACTAAAAATAGAAAACACTGAATCTGTTACTGTGATTTCAACACTGACAATTTACGCATTACGACTTCACGGCCCATACCAAGGTTTTGGAATAAAGTACTCTACTTGCTCGAATAGATGGAATTAGGAATTTACGTTTCTTCCGAAGAATAATGGAAGTTTATAGGCCCTGCTCTCTATGATGCGTTGCTCAAATATGTTCAAAATAATGGGACCCCAAATACATATAGGCCAACAAATTCTTATTGTCAATTCTTGTGGTATTATATAAATATAGGATTTAGCAAAACATCGAATATCATGCTATCGACATTACAGGTTCTTTACTTCACACATTGAAACAGTTTTGAAGCATCGACCCATTTAATATATTGATCTGTTTAATTGAAAACAGTGATGAAAAATGCTTGGATAAAAGGACAATGAATGCAAAAAAGATAAAAGCAGAAACGTGATGTTTTCTTGTTTCAAAGCATTTTATAAAAAGTGGCTTTTTGCCGCCATGCATGATTAGTCGATTTCGTGCGGTTTTGAATGGCTTCTTTATTTTCTTCAATTTCAAAGTTTACAGCTAGCCTGGTTTCCATAATTTTGAATCTCTGGACCAGTATGTTTCATGATATATTAAATAGTCTTCAAAAAAAAAATTGATGGCGACTGCGTTGAAACAGTATTGATCAATGCCATGCACAAAATTGTTATAATGCGGGAATGACCCCACTGTTTCATACATAAGAACATATATAAAAAGGTTTTGTATATTGTATATTATTAGAAATCTATTGTGAGGTGGTATATTATGCAAAACTAGTATAAAGATTTTAAGAACCAAAAGTTGTCATGTAGAAAATTTGCAGTTTCCGCGTTCTTTGCTGTTAACTTTGCTTGTTTCAGTGCACAAACTTGCAGCAGCAACACTTTTACTCACAGCCCTGGATAGGTAAACTTAGAATGATGGAAATTTACTGTGATTTCGGCAAACACTGAAGGACGCCCAATTTAATAAGAAAATAAGTGGACGTCTTCTTTATCAAGCAATTTCATAGAAGAATTACTTTGCCAAAAAACCATTTCGATTTATTCCGTCGATCAATTAAAGAGAATCGATTCATAGAGCCCTGACTATTGTCAAATTTGACATCGCAACAATTACTTAAATACAATTTCGCCGTCAGTCTGAAAATTTAGTGTTGACATATTTGTTAATCTGTCAATTACAAAGGAATCTGTAAATATTTTGCAGACGTCTTTATCGATTAGAATTTAGGGAGAGTTCACTCTTGTCGAGAATCCTTTGTAATTATTTAATTCAAGACCGTGATATGTAAGATAAATTGAACTTCTTAAAGCCTGTTTCCTCATTTTGAATGCTAACAGAATGTAAGGAATGTTTCATAAACTCTTTAACTTCTCGGAAACGGCATTCTCGGTGCAAACGCTGTTGAAGAGTCAGTTTTCTCCCTTAAGATTTGCGAATATTCTCTTTAAAATGTCGGTTTCACATACTGTCAAGTTTCGCCGGTGTGTACGCCCAGAAGGAATTGATAATAAACAACGCATTTTATAGGTATCGTTTGGAATTGAGAATATGAGAACTTTTCCATTTTCATTATTACGTTTGAAATTACGCGATTATCTCCGTTTGCATAATTCATGAGAGTTTGTTGAATCGTTTCTTACTCATATTGACCTTCAGGTTTTTGTAGACTTTTTTTACAAACATCAGACAAGTGTAACCACATCTAATTAAATGTACATGTATAATTGGCAAAATTTCAAATTAATTCATCAGCTTTACTTCAGAGTATTTGCTTTTAAAAGTGCACAAGATTTTCTTTCAGTCGTGTGCTATTATTTCACAACTTTATCTATGTCCTTGAGATCCAGTGAGGTAATAAAGACATCTTCCCATCAAGATTTTGAGGTCTGGAACAAAAAGCAGATCTCTTCAAGCGACACGGATAATCGGCAAATGTCGAAAGCAGTGAGTTTCTATCTGATTTCAGTTTCATTTCCCGATAATTTTACAATTATTCGCCAAATTTCAGTAGCAGGTTCGCATTTATTTCTCTGCGTTTATAGTATACAGTTAACTTCACACTACGTCAATTGAACATTATTACATATTTCTTTCTGAGTTTTGTTCCTGCAAAGCAGTTTCAGCAAAAAAATATAATCCTCCACTGAAACTCAGAAAATTTTAAAATACTATAAGATTACTCTACTTTTAGAAAAAAACTTTTACATTTCTTTATCCCGCCACGACAATTACACCTGCATAGCTCTCACTGATAAATTATTCTGTGCATCGAATTGTGCTGATATTACTCAGTTTACTCAGTTTTGCAGACCACTCCCTTATTCACAAAATCCCAAATGAGTACTAAAAAGAGTGGTGAATCTGAGTACCTAGGTAATAGCTACGACTAAGAAATGAGTCCCAAAATCTAGCACTCTTTGAATACGGAGATATAGTTCATTGTAGAACTGCTTGGGTTCGAAACCACAGCACTTAATTCGCAGTCATTTTAGTACCCCGGTACTCATTTAGTGACTTTCATAGGACTAGGAACTGCACCAGTGGATAAGAGCCATGCGCATGTCTAACCCCCTATGCGCATATGCACATCCATGAGCTGTTGTGGCAATTAAGCACTTTGTGCAATTGGATCAATAAAATTGTATTCATCTTGAAGAAAATGATTAAATACAAAATACATTGTATTGCAGTTGTGATAGTAGCAGTAGTAGTCGTAGAGTGAAAATTAAAGCGAGAACGCATGTCACTCGCTCCGAGTAGGCACAGAACAACTCAAGCGATATGAAGCACTTATATTTAATCGGCCAATATTTCGACTATCAGTCTTCTTCGGGGCCTTTAGACCGGTAGATACATAGTAGTAGTAGTAGTAGTAGAGAGCGTTTATTCAAATTCAAATGGGAATCGTAGCATTACATCAGATCATAATACATCAAAAGAGAAAAAAAAGGAATATGCAGTGCACAATCTAAATCAGAAAGTTATCAAAGTTATTGGCAATTAAACATGAGTACGGAACAAAGGAATGCATACGTCTTGAAGTCGCACAACACGGAAGGCAAAATTTTCCACTTCTTGGTAGACGCGTCGGGATCAAACCATGTAGAACATGGTCAACTTGAATCTCGCATTTGTGTAAGAACTTAAGTACACGAGATTTACGAAGGGATAATAAGTCAGGTAAAAGTGAACAATCACAATGACTACCACATATAAGTCTGTGTGCACGATTTTGAAAAATGTCAAGTCGTTTCCTTATCTTAAACGATAAGTGACAGATCAAAGAAGACGCATATAGAATTACAGGTACAATCAAAGTAAAATAAACGCTTATCAACTCAATGCGTGGCAACACGGTCTTCAGAACTCGAATTATATACGAACGTCTAGAAGCACACTTGAGTATGACATCGAAATGATGATCCCATTTTAAATCTGCAGTCCAATGAACACCAAGAACTTTCATCTGGCAAACAGTTTGTATGGTTGGGTAGGATGGGTCAAATGGCAAGGATTCAACTTTAGGAATGATCATTTTCGGGACTTAGATACATTCAAAGTCAATTTATCATCACAAATCCAACTACAAATAGCTGATACATTATCATGACAACATGGCAATGGTTAAAGTAAAATAATATCATCAGCATTGATCTTATTTGGAGGTGGCACATTCAAAGAGCCCATAAAACTGGCGAACAGGTAAGGGCCCAAGACTGATCAACCAATGTTAACTGCGGTCGTCAGTCATTGTTTTTAACTTGACTGACTATCTTGGAAAGATAGATGAATCACCTTTTGAAATTTGAAATTTGACGATGTGAAGTGGATACTTCACGAAATATATCGCGAATTTCAAAAAGGGATTGATATATTTTTTCACTTCGGTCTTCCCAAGTTAGAACTTATATGTCATATATCTGTGAGACTGCTATGATTGTTATTGAATTTTCACTTTACCATTCACGATTATAAAAATGACAATCACATGCATAAGGTAGTCATAATCATGTTCGCGCGGAGACTATGCTAGCGCTACATTTCGGCACATAGTTCAGCACGCCACACTCCCGGAATTAGTAATCTTAGTAATCTTTGATAATCTTAATAATCCTTGAAATCAAATGAAACTGCTGCTTTTGATTGCTTAGAGTTACAGAATTAAAATAAATATTTTATCAAACGCGTTTTCTGATTTTTAGTTGTGTTTTATAAATCAGTTTTTCAAGTTATGACATTGATAATGCATTTCCACACTATTTTTGAAATCAAGGTTGACTGGGTAACAAATTCTATGTTTTATAGACATCCCCGATGAAGATTTTTGCAAAATTGTCAAAGGACTCGATAGAATAAGAAAAACTTCCTTTAAACTTCTAAATTTTCCTGGAGGCGACTGAATAGAGGCAGAAGAACTCGGCAAATTTAAATTTAGAAAGCATTTGCCACAAAATGAACGAAGACGTGCGCCTACAACTTAAAAAGAGCATTTTTGGCCGTCTTCATATTTAAACTCTTTCATGTGAACCATCTTAATCTGAGGTTCTACAAAATTTGAAAAGTAACACTGACAGCATGACAGCATAGGCCTACATGAAGCACCAAGGACGCGACAGTTGATGCATATATGGCAATGCATGTGCACTGCAAAAGTTTGTTTCGGAATGTCAAATTACAGCGAGAGTGAAAGTATTGTATTGTTATTGACAATCCTCTGAAATTCTTCTGAAAGTCCAAATACAAAAACCTTCTTCAGATGGTCGAAAATATAAAATATAGATAGCTGTTTTTGGTCAGTCCAAGATGAAAGCAGAAAAACTTGTAGAAAACATTTAAATAAGCCAACATTGTAAACACAATTGTGGAAGTACTTTTTCCAAGTTTGGCAGAGGTCACTCGAACCTCGCTCCTTCGACTCTATTCGTAATTTCAAGGCACAAAATGTGTGTCTTTCTTTAATGCAATTTGCATGATTTGATGGAAAACATGCTTCATTGCATGGGAGGCTTTTGGATGAATGATCTAAGTGCACAGGTTACTAGGAAACCTCTCATTGGAAAACTGCAATCATTGTAGTTCTTGCAATAAAGAAAGATAAGGGAATTTTCTACGCGACAATTGGTCTCTATGGTGACGAAGGGGCGTATGACAAAAAAAAGATGGCTTTGAGATAATCGGTTTTAAAGTTTTGCGTAATTTTGTTGTACAATATCTCAGCCATTATTCATCCTTTTGTCTTGATGTTTCATATGTAAGTAAAATCGGGAATTTCAAGTCGATTGATCTACTTTATTTTTGCATACGACATCATTAATTACACACAACAACGATTTTGAAACTAGTATATTGTAAACGCCCTTTTGTAAGCATAGAATTTGAGCGAAATAGTACATACACCCGTCATACGCCTCTCTGTAAAATATTATTTGGTGAATTTATGCTTTTTATTGAGCGTATATCGAAGTTTTTCATGACAATTCTTATACATCAGAATAAGTCAGCACATGGGAATCAGTAAAAAGACGATAATTGTGGACGCTAATATATGCATATGTAGATCCATTACAAATTTCACTAATTGTCACGTACACATGTGTGCAAAACAACAAATGTAAGTTGGAAAATTTGTTGGATATCACCGATCAAGTCAAATATGGACCAAACATCTTGCGCCATTAATGTGGTATTGACTTACATAAACCTCATATGATCCTGATTCCTTATTAACAGGAACCGAACCTGAAACTTACGGTCATCATATTTTGATGATGACGTTTTTAGTGTGGATTGGTAAACACAAGCAGGTTTGACAACTATCAATTTTTTGACCTTGATTGGCAAATTGCAGAACTGAATACACTGCATCGCTTCGCGACATTTTGAAACCTGGCTGTAAAGGCTCATTCACTACAACTCACTTTTCACCTTTTTCCAATTTATAATTTGCATATCATGATCACTCATTATATTTTCGACATACCGAGATTTTCCAGTTACAAGCCATCAATGCACATACTGTACATATTGGCAATACTTGTTGATTATCAAACTTGAGGAAAGTCCGAAAACGAGAGACTCGATAGATATTTCCCGTGAAGATAGCCTCCTGTAGGTTATTACCTGAAAGGCCTTGGTAATGAAATAGCAATTGCGTACACCTCTCGTTTTCGGGCTTGCCGTAAGTTTGATAAATTAAATGTCTGGCTCTGCCCCTATTTAGTGAAATGTTTGTTGATGTTCGACAGTCATAGATGATGGCCGTCAACTGAGATGGTACTCTCAACATGTCTCGTAAGAGCTCTTGCAACACTGGATGAAGTTCCCACGTTGTGCCAAATGATGAGGCTCAAAATAACAATTCATATTTTTTTAAGATAATTATTAATACATTGGAGCTACTTTTCGATTTTTAGACCTGGAATTTGGTTGTTCTACATGATCATAATTCAATAGAAGAAATTTGTCAGTTTTGAATCCTCTAATTTTCAATGATAAGTATCGCTAATCCACAAGAGTCTTTCTTTTATCTGTATCTTTTATCTTTTATCTGACAGAAAGGTTTGTTGACATCATCTTCGTAAAAATGCAATGGCTAGCACAAGAATACTGCGGAAAATTGCAGTATCATTTACGTATGTACATGTAATGTTTTTATTGAATTTGATTTAAAGTACTCTCGTGTCGTTTTCTTCCGACAATAATGTGATTCAGTGAGTGGAAGCATGCTAACATGAATGTATTTTGTGATCACTTCCTTCATCTTTTGGTGAGGCTCACGCAAACATCAAACTCTACTTCCATTTTTTAAAAACTTCTATTGCATTCACGAAGAATGTTCATGCCCACACATACATCTGATTAGTCAGGGATTGTTAAAATATAAACTATGTACTAGCCAAAACTCAGATCCAGCCATATCTTTTCTGAACTAACCTCAGATCTGAGACCCAGAAATTTAAGTATCTGATACTTTATGTTATCAACACCAAGATATTTACCTAAATCAAGAATACATGATCCAGAAGCACTCCTGTTTTTTAATTTACAAGAAAGCAAAATTTATGCTGTTAATCTGAACTAACTCCAAAACTGCGAACCGCAACAACCATAGAGAATAATAAGCAGAGATAAATAATGATAAATTAAGCAACAATGGTAATTTGTTTAACAAGGTTCCATCGTCGAACTAAGCGGTAGACTATTTGTTTAACAGTTTTCCAGTTAGATATGACTCGCCTGAGTTCTGCTAGATTCGCAAGCGCTTTTGGTTTCTGGTGGGATCACATTTTCTAGCCTCTTGTTGGGGGTAAGAAACAGTCGTCCTGTAATTCCTCTAGTTATTCTCATAATCTAAAGGCGAACTCGACAACAGAAAAGTTTTATCTTCCTCTATTTGCAGAATAGAATCCCCCTTCAGCATAACAGGCCCATGCCTCTATATGTGCATACTTGTACAATAGATCCTATATACGTAAAAATGTAAAACGCTGGATATTTTATTTTGTCAGTTTCAGAAACTTCAGACACTTCAAAACGCATACTGCCGAAATGAATACTTAGACTATGATAGTAGGCCCAGAAAATATATTTGTAGCACCGGATGAAATCCAGAAAGAGGAAAAAGCCTGCAACAACTATGCAAAAAACGCAACGATATGAAAATATAAGTCTACAACAACTTCACAGATTCAATACTGCAAATACCTACATATCATGGGCCATAGTACCAACGCGCTTTCAAATAGATCTAATTTTAAACTATTCTGCCTCATCTAATAGGTTCCGCAATTATATGAAATTTTCAGAATGTGCACTCAGTCTTTTGCTGTGCAGCGCATTGGATGCAATGACGATATAAAGTAGGCCTTGGTAACGATACAATAGTAAATCTCGATATGAAATGTAATATTCGGTAAAAGAAATGACAGTTAATGCAATAATGACTTCAAATAAAAGGAGAAATATCAATTCCTATTCAGGCCTATTTAAGTGTAGTTCAGTGCTATTTTTGGCAACTAAACCTTTCCCTGCGAGTGAAGGTAGGCCTACGTACTGACGAGAGAAAATTCGAAATTTAACACAGGTAACGAGCGCTAAGCGGCTTGCATGTGTAGTAGGCCTATCAGCAGTAACTTTTCAAGATGATGCATCAAACACTTGAATCAAAGCCACGGTTTGGCAAGGGACTACTTCAGAAATATTTTTGATATCTAAACTATTTTGGAAGACCAGGCTCTACCTTATCTGGAGAAGAAGGCTGGAGGTATTGTATATTGAAGCATATCAGGGACGCTTTAATTACCTTTCGAACTTAAGTGCATCATTGCATGCATATACTAATCGTAAGATAAGTCAGTCTTAGGTCAGTCTTACCTAACTTCCCTACTAATCATGATGAGTTTATGAATATACTGAACGGTGAATGAATACCCCTATCATTTCTACATCAGGCCAATTAGCTGCGTAAGTGCAGTGTGCATTGACTTAGGTTTGTGGTTGTATTCAACAAAGACTGTAAAATAGTTCGCCTACATATAAACGAATATCTGCTTGGAAGTCAGCATGAATTTTTGAACATAAACGTAGCCAAAACTAGACAATGCTTTACAGAAAACTCACCTTCATTAACGTAGGCAACCATCAACAATGAATTACAAAATCCTAACACCTAGACTACTTTCGAAGCAATGAACAACACTACCGATACTGCTGCACCGAGTCGGACTCGAGGACGATATAAAATTTGGGCATTGCTGGGGCACCGTATGTCACACCCAAGAAAATACAATACGACGAATCGCGAAAGTACTTGGGTCGAAATCACAAATTGAGCTGAAGCGGTTAGGTTCCCACAAATATAAATTTATGACCAACCCATTAAAATCGCTTAAGCGTTTTTTTCAATTGTACTAGGCAAACCAAAAAATTGTCTTTGATGTAAGGATACGCCCAAATGAATTCCAGTTGTATTGTTGAGGAAAAAAAATTTGTTCTACGAATGAGCGTATAAGTTATACAGTACGTCTGTTTTTAAAATAGAGAATTATTACAAATTTCTCATTTTATGCTGACGAAGAGGCGTAAGAGTTTTACGCCTCTTCGTAAAATTGCAATTCGTACAGTTTGGGATCATGCGCCCTCCCCATGTTTCTGAAACTCATATAACACTTCAGATTCGAGTCTTGAAAATGTCACCATTGAAAAGAGCGACACGGAAAACCTCCGGATATCTTCTTATCTCAAAAAGTCAAATTTTGCTCATACGCCCTTTCGTCAACATAGCGACGAATTACTATTAAGATACAAGCTGCGACTTTGTCGCGTGCTGTATGTATGATTTTAACATAATTTTTCTCGACATTTCCCGGGAGTCAAGACTCGACATTTTCAGGAATTCCCTGGAAACTCTCATCCCAAGAATCCACGTGATTACCCAAATTTTTATACCCAAAAATTATCTATATACATGAATTAGATCCGGAATATACGTCCATGTTCTCTATTTTAGAATTGGTGCCCACGCACCCAGCCGATAATAGTAAATATAATAGTGACAAAATATCATTAATTCTCACAATCAGAATTTCCCATGAAGTCTTGACATAACAGACAAACAAACCTCACAAAAATGACAAGAACAAGGTTCGCAAGCTGGTTCGCAATGGTTCAGAGTCTTTCTTATAAAAGGTTTCATTAAATCTTTATGTCGCCTGCTAGCCTGCAACGAACTTTATCCAAAACACAAAGGGTTTGTTTTACACCAGAGAATTAAAAGCTTTTAAGTCTATGTATCAAGAACTGACTTTCTAAGTAAGAATCAGTTCAATAAGATTATAAATCTGCTTTTCGTTTGGGTAATTAACTTCCATTTCCCTTAGACAGAAAGCACAAAAAATGTCGTACAAACTATAATTAAAGATTCATGAAACCAAATACTTCACTAATTGCGAAGTGTGAAGTCATTCAACACCTGCTGTTGTTTGACATTTTCATCTAATTACTGTAATGTGATCGAAATGTTTACTATCTTCCAAAAGCCATCATGTGATTGAATTCTGATACACTGAGTTTATAAAGTGAGTTCAAGTATTTCAAATTATGAAGAATTGAGCAAAAACGCTTCGTTGCGACAGTTGATTTAATCAAAATAATGATATATTTCATTTGCCAACTGATATACCAAAGATCTCTATGCTTTCGATAACCTGACGATTCTTTAATCCATTTGTCAAATTAAATATTTTCACATCTATTTATGCTGAATCAACCAATAATTTGAAAATGTACTTTTAGAAGAAAGGGCATCAATATAGGGGATATAGGGATATAGGGTACGGATATCGATAATTTTCTAATATCAGTGTCATGAATATTACACATAGCGCTCTGCATAATATAAAAGCGGCCATTAGTAATTATAACAAAGTTACTTTATTGAGTTTTAATTGTAGATCAATCCAGCAGAAAATAGTGGCGTCTCAGACCGCTCTTGAACTACGTCACTGATCTGCAATCAGATTTAAAGAGGAAATTTTTTGAGACAGCCTGAATTTGCTGAGGAAGGTCTATAACTTTGTTCTTCAATGACATCGTTGCAATAAATTGTCGTGAGAATGAAATTTATGGAATAGAAAGCAAAGCGATGCCGTTATATTTGCCAGCTGATGAAATCAATGCATCAGCGGCGGATGAGGCGTACATGATATTCGTGCTGTGCATAGGAGGGAATTTTGCTTCACTGAATTAATTAACATTCAGAAATGCATCAAAATTAAGACTCTATGAAAGTTTGGGTAGAAGGTAATCAGAAATGTTTTGCATAATCACAAATGCGCATAAAAAATACTTTGAATGCTATATGAGGATGGCACTATCAAAAATACTTATTACTTTTGTAAGTGGTAGACATACTCGTACAAGCATCTTAAGCACACATATCCAGGGCTGCCGTGGGGATGGGGTGGGTATGAGGATAGGTGATTTCCCCATGGGGATCCACCCTTCTGGGGAATTCTAAGCAGATCGTAAAATTATTTCAATAATTTGAGTAGATGTACATTCTGTCGTCAACGTCCAGAAATAGTGTCGACCGCTCATATTCAATTGTGCATTGATTGAACCAGTCACTCATGTGACATTTGAAAACTCGTGACAATGAATATTTGATTTCCCTAAATCTATTTGTATAAGATATGTAGGCCATCTTAGCCGAGATAACAAAACTTGACGAGCAACGTGAGAAATGCTAAATAACAAGCGCACCAAATTATTTGCCAGATATGGGCCTACTGAACCATGTGTGCAATGTACATAATCTAACTATTCCTCTGGACAAAATTTCGAAAATCAATAGATGCCCATGTGCATTAAAGCCTTCTACAATTCATAATAAAATAGTTACTTCTCAGGAATACCAAGACTATTCGATGTATAGTTTATTCTCCATAGGAAAGTCAAGGCTTGTCGTTTAGGACTCTTGTGTATGCGATCGAGGTTGGGACTAAACATAGCTTAATTAGCCTAATAATCACTATAGAATCACCGATATGCATTGAATTCGATGGGGATGCGGTGGGGATGGGGATAGAAATTCCATCCCCACGGCAACCCTGCATATTTCTACGGTGCAGTTTGCCGAGTATGCTTGTAAGTCAAAATGTCATCTATCTATCATAATTACCTCTATTACAATGGATAGTAAATCCCCGTCCAGTGGACACTGTCAAATGTAGCGGCCTCTCACTATGTAGAGTCATCACTACTCAAATTGCAGTTTTTATGAAAGTTCTTCTGGCATTTTCACAGGATCTGTGTCCCTAAGTAACCCCTATCGGAAAATTTGTGGGTGCTTTGTTCAGGAGATACGAAAGCAATTAAATCCATTTTTACAAGCACATTTTCATCAAAAATAGCATCATTGGGAAGTGAAGTAAATTCTTAGGAGTAAATAAAGGGGGGAGTGAAGCTGCCAGCTTGCTCAGTTTCATGTTAGTAGACCTTGATAGTACTATTATGCCTACTTCGCAGTGACTCGTTCAAGTTATTGTGGTACAAGTTATATAATCACAGCAAAATATCTATCCCTAAGTCAAGACGATGGCAAGGGCAATAGACTTTCACTCGAACTCAGTCGTTTCATTCGTCGAGTATATCTGCAATTTTCAATCTTGAGGAATCCAGATTGCGTGAAAGCACCGTTCTTCATTTTCCTGCCTCTCTTCGCAAATTAGCTGAAAGAAATAATGAATTTGTGAACGGAAGCCAGCAGCCACTCGTGTTGAATAATATTCTGAATACTTTGGTGTGAATGAGCCTAAAGAAATTTGAAAATGGCAGCATCTGTTGCTAACCGATGTCGTTGTAAGGTCTGAGCCATAGAGTAAGTACATTGGTAGAGCAACAACTCAGCATTAATTAAATCCCCCTTTGTGTGTACAGTTTCGATTTAATTAAATGAACTCGAAAATTCATTTAATTTTTCTATTAATTCTATCAATTCTATTCATTTCTATTCATTTCTTTTGAGCCAGCACCACATGCGAGATAAATGCAGATTTTTCACTTTTGGAGAAATTTATATGGATTTGACTGATCGTGATAGCAAGACAGGAGGAATAGTAACATCTTACAAATCCTCCGTATTATGTCAACCTTGGAGAGGTCATATAGTTTGTCAAATTAGCAATTCGATGGGTTGCTATCACTTCAATACTTAGCCTTAGCCTTATCAATAAAAGCATTTTTTTTTAGCGTGATCATATCACAAGCTATACCTGCCACTGGAAGAGCAAAATAAATTAATAACAGACAATAATCACAATTAACTTTAAAAGATGCGAATGTGTCCACTTTGGTCCACATTACTATTCAGATTTGAGTGAATCATGAAATCATACCGATGAAAATGAAATTAAAAACTTGACTGTCCAAGAAAGCACAATAAGATGTCGACGTTTTCATGAAGACTTTTTGCTTAAAAACTGAAACCTTTCAGATAAAAATTTTCACTGTATACAGATACTTTTTGAGTCGACACTTTACCTACTGCATACTTACTCTATGGTATTAGCCATAAGCTGACTACTTTGGGATGGAGGCGCACAATACATGACATTGTATTTTTTTACAAAATTATAAATTGTAATGTGACCTTATCCTGCATCTTCGATTCCTTTTCATGGAATGTTCGCCGTACCAGACAATGTTATGCATTTGCAATTAAAAGGTATCGCCTCAATGTGGGAAAAGCGACTTCATTCCAAGAGTTAGCAAGCTATTGACCTGACTCGATGACATCGATGTATTCAGTATGTCTCTTTTTACTTAAAAGCGCGCTCTACGCTTCGAATAGTACACGTAAAGTCACGTTACTTTTTCATTAACTATGAATTTCATTACCCTTTAAAATTGTTTTTTATGTTTTTCTTACTCTGTGTTATTATAGCATGCGATTTGCATTGTATGCCAGATCGACTGTCATTGGCTACAAGCCGTTGTCATCTACAATAAATCCAACACAACAAGCATGATCGCGAGTATAAGCAGACCACTTATACATTATCTCTCTACATTTTCAAAATTCCGGCATGCTAGAATCAATCTTACATCTATCTTACAATCTCATCAAAGATCTTACACACGTATAGCCTACTTGTAATTGAAATTTCAATTATTTCACAAACATGCACTGCATGTGACATTCATTAATACAATTTAGTGCATCTGCGTGCAGAACAATAGCCATCATCCGCAACGAATATGTCAAGACATCAACATGCCAATACCCGTAACAAAGTCATCTGGACTTCTAGTCTAGCAGGACAAAGGTCATCGAAGTGCTCATTTTGCTTGTATGGGTATTAAGTTGTCATCAATCCCTTTGTGCAAAGACAGGCACTTGCTTAATGGTGCCGCACTTCGGTATTGCAATTGACACTCAGAAAGGATGACCACGCAAAGGTGCAAGGGATGTTCGCGTCGCACAATCGGCTCAAGAATATGACTGCTTTTAAATGCAATATATGACAAGGACTCAAGAAACTATATGTCTAGCAGCGGCCTGTTTAATTTCGTAATTCTTTCTTTTGCATAGCAATTTGATCTATCGTTGTTAATTTATTCATAATTGTAGAAACATTTCATTCACGATGAGTCAGGATAAGCGATCCTCATTTGCGTAAATATGATAGAATGAAGTTTACCCAAAATTTTATCTTGACTATCTCAAGTGAAAGCAATTCTGCAAATCTAAGTTCTAGTAAATGTTCAGCTAGATCAAGCGCAAGCTAAGTTGATGAATTTGATTATCGGCTTCTTGACAAAAACTGGGTGACATAGCAGATAGAAAGTAAGTAAAATCCGCCATTTTCACAGTGATGTCAAAACAGGCTGCATTAAATAGCTAAGTGATCGAAGTAATAAAGCTACTCAGCTCTTATTGAAATACATATTGTATATCACATTTCGTCTACCTGTGAATATTTGATACCGGTACCGGAGAAGCCTGATGCCTATATAAATAAGCACAAATGAAAAATAGGGACTATTTTGGTTTTTACTAAGTTTAAAATGTTATGAGAATACAAGTTTGATTGGAAAAAAGTAAAACAAATAGTACACTAATTCACATAGGGCAATGAATAAAATTCATTAAAGCAAGCATTATGATAAATGCACCTTCTTGAGCAAAATAAATTTTTAACTGCAATTTGAAGTTTTGCAGGTTGCTATATGAAACTATAATTGTCTTCTCCTTCGTTGATTAACTGAAACTTATAATCCTGGAACGGAGAAAAAGTCTTTTATTGCATAATAAACATAAAACTGTAGGAAGTCAATCCATAAAGATCTTCATGCCAGACGGAAGACAATCCTTTTCATTGAAGATTTATTACTGTGCACGTTTGTACACATAGCACAATTCCTTTTGACAACATTTCTCCACACCTTAATCTAAATAATCATTATTCACGATCTCTATGTCGTCCGACAGAAATGTTGTTTTCCAAATATCTCGCTACACTAAACACGACGCAAAATCATTCTAAATTAACGATTTTTGTGTTCAGTATGATATTGGGTTGAAGAAGTTGTTACTCCTTGGTCAACTTCAAATAACATAGCACTTTGTGTATAACGTCCACCCAAATATTCTTTGTCACATTTGACGCAAAGGCACACTGAATGTTCGCGCAAATATGACGAGAAGTCTGTTCTCTTGATGCCATGATTCTCTATCTTTTATATGGCGTATCATCTGCTCTTTTTTGCACCCGTATATCCAATTCTCTCTTTCAATGTCGAAAAATTTGTCTAGAAATTCGCATTTTGGTGCACACTTGATTGAACAAATGTTGTTTATTAATTAATATGCTGCAATTACACATGCAAGCTTTAGAAAAAATTATTAATAAAAATCAATTCATGTCTGAAAATTGTGATCATGTTTGCTAGAATGACATGCATGAGTAACAAACTTTACTTCTTTACTATTTATATATTTTCATTATTATTCTTTACTATTATAGTATCCCCAAGCACACGAACTTCCAGAACTTTTATCATTCAAACTCCGGAATTCTTTCACCGAAAACACCATCTGAGTAGTAATCCCATCCCAAAAGGAAGGACAGTGCGGTGCAGCGATGAGTCATCATGCTGACTCAGCCCCCCCCTCTGGAAGGAAGGAAGGAGTTCGCCAAGGATGTGATGGAAGGATGGGTCCGAGAGGAGGAAACCGTTCCCCACCTCTGTAAGGAAGGAGGAGCAGCAAGGGTAGGAATCTAAGAATGACAGAGTTATAAAAAGGGATAGGATGGGAAAACGGAGGGCAGATTCGGAGTCTACGTGAACTTTTGGGTTAGGAAGAAAGGAAAGAGGAGCTTTCCTGCGAGGCAAGGGTAGTAATCTCTGAAAACCGCCAGAGTTAGAAAAAGGTGGGTTTTGGAAGTTTTGGGATGAGAAAGGCCATACTTCGACATGAAGGAGTGCTCGGTTTTTTCAACTCGGTTTCTGGTCATCGTAGAGAGTCGAGGGATGGCTTAAATGAGAGCGAGAAAACGTGACTGTCAAAATTTGAAGTCAATCGGAGCACTAGAACCGGAGATACACGTGTTTAAAGTTTTGGATGATTGAGATTACGTCATCAGCTGATCGCCACAAACTATATAAGCTGGGAACCGACTGAGACTTTTCATTAAGACGAGAGAGATTGTTAAAGGTCGTCTCTCCGAAGCTCCGATGATAGCATCCATAGTTGCCGTAGGAAACCGACTTAGAAAATTTCATTGCTGATATCAGCTAAGGCGTCAGACTTAAAGGTTAGCCAGGAGATGGCCTTAGTCTCCAGGCCATAAAAGACTCCAAAACTTTAAAGGCTTGTAACTTTGCTTCTACAAGTCCTTTTGACTTGATTCAAAAAAGATTCGATCGGTATTGATCAGTCCTATATTTATAGACTACTTATAAAATTTCATAAGTAGTACTAAATTCTGAAAAATTTAGTATATTCATTATTTTTGGAGGTTTTCTGGGGTTTTTGACCCTGCTGAAGTCAATGAAGGCATGTATAAGTTTGTACAAGCCAGTCTTTCCATGATACAAGCGGCTTTTCACTGAAAACGAGCATGACACGGAGAGTTTTGCTGTAATATTTCACTGACAGGGTGTTCCTTCGGGACGGCGGATGATGCCGTAGTGAGAAGTGTGGCAAGGGAGTGTGTCATATTTTAGACCGAAACCTCTGGGGCAACTCATGTTGGGCATTTGACACAGTTTTCAACTTAGCACTTTGAGCGCCAATCGGTTGAGTCTTAGCTATCTTGTCATGGGTGGCACCTAAACATCTCCATTGCAAAACGCTTGTAAATCACGGCTTGCTATCAAGCTGATCAAAGCAACGACTTGGGATGTTTCCTCTTGTAAATAACTCCACCGGTTTTTATGTCAAAATCGGGGCCCGGATACCAACACAGTGACATGACGCACGCTCTGTCCGCCCGAGGTTGGATTTGTGGGACGAGGCCTTGGAGCTGGGATAAGATCCCCTCTGAGCAATGCCTGTAACGGATTCAAGAGCTTAACACCTAAAGGGTTGCTGGCATGCTATCAGGCCTTTGTGAAATCTCGTCTAGCCTCAGTAACTCAGGGTTGGCAACGTCTATCGTTTGTCATCGTAACTTGGTAAAAATGAGAGGGTTACTGCAGGCATTGACGTCAAACCTTTTTGCGTCATAGGGTAACCAGTCTTTGTGTTGGGAGTTGGTTACTGAAAGCATGGTGACTGCCGATGCCCATAAATGGTAAAACCGCTGTTGTCATGTCAAACGCATGGCCAAATAAGGAAGGTCTGACTAATGGCTTTGTGCTCACTGGGTATATAAACCGCGTCTTTTCTCTAGTCTTCACTCCTGCTTCAAGTTGCGAGACGAACGGTGAGTGCTCTGACAAAGTTTGTTAAGAACCTTTAGAGTTTCGTAAACTAGGAATCAATCGTTCGCTATCAAACGTTTACGGACTTATAATCATTGTTTGCTCCTTTTCATTTCAGAGAAATGGTTAACTACAATAATCCCAAGACGGCTTTCAAGCTCTGTGTTTCCAAAAAGATCTTTCACAGTGATGCCTTTAGGAAACACTTTTGTGTGAATAAGCGAATGGTAGGGGCATCCGATACTTTTGCAGCAGCCATAATACATCTCGCCTTGTCGAGACGTTATCGGAGTGGCATGCGAAGCACACCAGTTGCAGTCAACCAGACCTGACTGAGGAGACGAAGCAAAATCTCTTCAGGTCAGAGTTAAAAGCTCTGGAGACTCAGTGCGCTGTCGAGTCTATCGCGTCATCAGAGCCTCCCTCATCTAGTGTGCCAGCAAAGGCTCCCTCACCCACCCCGATTGAGTCTTCTCCGAAGCCGAGTAAATCCTCCTCTAGCGATGAGTCGGCTACTAGTAGCAGCGACAGTGAGGAAGAGGAGGAGGAAAAAGGCTCGGCGAAGGCTCACATAGTCGAGAGTGTCGACCTCGATAGCGAGGTGCAGCCGGCTAAGTCATCGAGCAGTGGTGGGATTGCGGCTCAATGTCGCAACTTCATTATGCGCCCACCACTGGTCGATGACTATGACAAGCTCAAGAGTGAGTTAGCAGTGCAGAAGAGCGACTGTTTCTTCTATAAAGCGAGTTCCGAGAACCTCTCGCGAGTCATTCAGGAGCTCAAGAAGACTCAAGCTAGTCTTCCTGAGAAAGAAGGAGAGCTCGATCGCGAAAGGTTCTCGCACCTCGCTAGTAAGGCCAGAGCAGAACAGCTCCTGGTCGAGAGAGAGAAAGAGAGAGAGACAGTCAGGAGAAGGAGTTGAGAAAGATGAGGTAGGAGGTAGAAGATCTGCGAAAGCAGTTGGGGAAGGCGGTGGCGACTAATCAGGAGCTGCACCAACAAGTGAAGAGTAGCAGTACTCGACGATTAAGTCGCCTCCACATTCCCCTAGATAAGAAAGGAGGTGTGCCCGCAAGACCACTCCTCTGTGAACGTGGCAGAGGCGAAATGTGTTATAGCAGGGCTAAAAAAAGGTATCGAATGCCTTCATTTCACATTCGAGCATAAGGAGGCAATCACAGGATTCCTGTTCGAACCATGCCGGAGAAGATTTGTAAGTTAAAAATAAGTAACTTGGAAGTCAAGATGATAACTAACAACTTCTTTCTTTACAGATATCAATGAGAAGCGCCCACTTGCTTCCGTCAACGAGCCGGAGAGGAAGCGGCAAGCTTGAGTTCCATATTCCCCCCATCATCCCGAGAACGAACCATCGGTCCTCTTAAGGGCAACCATGAGGCAAGACATGATAGTACCTCCTCGCGGTTTGCCCTGGACAGGCTTCGGTCTAACTGAATCTATCATATAAATGAAAATAGAATCACAAAGTTGTGTCTGCTATCAGTCAACTTTAACGTTGCATGGCACGGAGAACTTCGGTATAATTCTTCCTGTTGGTGGGTGATCTCTCTTGAGACAGCGGATGATATCGTAGTGATGAGTGTGGCAAGGGCTTGAGACTTATTTTAATCCGACTTTCCAACGGTCGTTGTGGTCACTTCGCTCAACGTAGCACCTTGAACGCCAATCGGTTGAATCCTAGTTATCTGCCACAGGTTACTTTTTAAATTCTACATTGCATACGCTGTCTGAGAATGAACCATGAGTTCTGCTTTCCTCCATCACCGAGGCTAAATGATGAAGGGATGAAACGGGAGGCCACCCTTCCACCACATGCAACACACCAGACTTCTCTCCTCAGTAGTGAACAAGATCTTGCTAGCAATGCACGATTCGTTTAGGAATGAGACACGTGTTGATTCTCTTAATTTGTCATGCACATGAAAAGCAAACTTACACATTTGATTCTAACTTCTATAATACTCATGGACAGTCCTAATGTAATGTTCACTGTTTCATACCCATGAAATAGTTCCACTCTCGTCAACACAGACTTGTTCATTTTGTCAGTTCAATGTACGAGTCACAACGTTGAACTGCATATAAGACTTATGCGTTTCTACAGGTTTTTATATGAACTTTAAACGCGACTGTAGTCATCAACCTATGAAAGTTTTACCAACATAAAGTTGTGTCACTAGTCATGTAGTTTTTTACACCACGGAGTCTAGAGCTTCATGTTTACGAATTTCATTTGAACGTCAGAAAGTTGAAGTTAGAATGTATCATTCATATTCATCTGTCTATGATGAGTGTAAACGTTCTCGATACACAGTTCTCCTTTACAAGTTTCCCGTAAAACATATGCAACACTTTTGTGAGGGACTCACTTAATCTAGCAGGTTGATTTTTGTCTCACACATGTTTTGAGTTTTCCTAACTCATATGCATTTGACTCTTTTAAGAAACGTTACATGATGCTATGTGTATACTTGTATGCTGTCGATGCAGAGTGCAAAAATCTGTCTTTATTTACAAAACAATCTACACACGACTTCAATTTGATAAAGGCAAACAACACATTTAGCAAAGCTGGTACGCTAACGAGTGTGACTGCAGAAACATTTCATAAAACTATTTTCAACTTTCGCTAAGTTTCACAACATCATGTCAAAGACTTCTTACAAAACTTATTTTAACGTTTGCGTTTAGACTTTTAAGCGAACATGTGCTTCACGTATTCTACACTAACGGTTGATGCGTGTGATATAAAACCCTAAATCCCTAAATCCAACCGTAGATCACCCTACCCTTGGATTATGGACTTTAGGACTTGTGCTATGACCCACGTGATTAAATGTCATGGAACTATCCTTCACACACTCAACGTTTGTGACAAGATTTTACCTGCTTTTATAAAACATTCAACACTTATTCCTATCCATCTCACTTTTTATATCCAACATGTTGACTTGGCTTCAACCACTCAAGTCGTCAAAAACTTGCATGCGTTGTCTAATATTCAATTCATTCTGTACACAGTTTCGCTTTATTTCACATCCAAAGTTGATGTATACCTAACAGATGTATTCACTCTGAATTTACAATTCACCGTTTGTGATAAGACTGTCACATAAAACATTTTACACACTGCAGTCCGGATCTCAACTAAGGATAAAAACTTTCTAGTGCTGTTGTGAGTTCGGTCAGTCATAAAACTTCAATGATCAAACTTTACTTTCACAAACATGTGTCGTTGTAAAAACTATTTGACTACACTAACGCTTACATTTTATGACATTTGTGTTTCATAAAACGTCATGATCAAACCTTCTAACTATGCATCAAAGTATGCAATAACAATAATCCATGCAACAATAACGTATGCAATGGAGAATTTAAAAAGTAACCTGTGGCAGATAACTAGGATTCAACCGATTGGCGTTCAAGGTGCTACGTTGAGCGAAGTGACCACAACGACCGTTGGAAAGTCGGATTAAAATAAGTCTCAAGCCCTTGCCACACTCATCACTACGATATCATCCGCTGTCTCAAGAGAGATCACCCACCAACAGGAAGAATTATACCGAAGTTCTCCGTGCCATGCAACGTTAAAGTTGACTGATAGCAGACACAACTTTGTGATTCTATTTTCATTTATATGATAGATTCAGTTAGACCGAAGCCTGTCCAGGGCAAACCGCGAGGAGGTACTATCATGTCTTGCCTCATGGTTGCCCTTAAGAGGACCGATGGTTCGTTCTCGGGATGATGGGGGGAATATGGGACTCAAGCTTGCCGCTTCCTCTCCGGCTCGTTGACGGAAGCAGGTGGGCGCTTCTCATTGATATCTGTAAAGAAAGAAGTTGTTAGTTATCATCTTGACTTCCAAGTTACTTATTTTTAACTTACAGATCTTCTCCGGACGTGGCTCATGCAGGAATCCTGTGATGTCTTCCGAGTGGTTGAACGTAAAGTGAAGACCGTCAGCACCCTTCTTCAGCCTGGAGTAACACCGCTCGCCTCTTTCTCGCTCGTAGAGAAGTGGCTCCGCTATCACCTCTCCCTTCTTGATTGGGATGTGTAGACGACTCGATCTCTGTCGCTTCTTATCACTGCCTTGTACCGTGCAATGTAGCTCCTGATTGCTCTCAATCACCTTCCCCAACTCCTTCCACAGCCCTTCGATCTCCTCTCTCATCCGCCTCATCTCCTTCTGTATTTTCTCCTTCTGAATTAGCAAGCCTTCTTCTCTCGCATTGCGCGACAGGTTCTTGAACCTTTCACGCTCCAACTCGCCTTCTTTTTCATTTAACGCCTCCGTCACCTTCTTCAGCTCCTGTGTCATTCGCGAAAATTTTTCTGATTTCTGCTTATAGTAGAAAGTATCTTCCTTCCACTTAGCAAGATCTTTTTCCAGCTTTTCATCCTTAGCAAGCAGTGGTGGACGATCTTGGAATGTGCGACATTGAGTCACAATTGCGCTACTACTCGCTGACTCTGTCTCGTTATCGAGATCAACTTTGTTGGCTCCTTCCTCAGCCTGCCCCTCACTCTCGCTACTGGTCTCAATGAGATCAGAAGTCGACTGTGGTGCTGACTCGCTCAGGGCTGGAGTAGCTTCTGGTGGTACAATTGCAGCGACTGCCTGCTGATTTTCAAGAGTCTTCAGTTCTATGGCGAATAATCTTTCTTTCTCTGCCTCTGTGAAATCTTCCTGCTCACATTCGCTGTGTGTGGAGTGCCATTCCGTCGGTGTCTCTATTAGGCGTGAAACTTGGTGTTTGCTGCAAAAGTAGCGCAACCCACTCTGAAGTGAAAAGTGGAAAACAGTGATTATAAGTCCGTAAACGTTTGATAGCAAACGATTGATTCCTAGTTTATAAAATTCCTAGTTTATGAAACCCTAAAGATTGTTCGCATTCGTTTGATAGCAAACGATTGATTCCTAGTTTACGAAACTCTAAAGGTTCTTAACAAACTTTGTCAGAGCACTCACCGTTCGTCTCGCAACTTGAAGCAGGAGTGAAGACTAGAGAAAAGACGCGGTTTATATACCCAGTGAGCACAAAGCCATTAGTCAGACCTTCCTTATTTGGCCATGCGTTTGACATGACAACAGCGGTTTTACCATTTATGGGCATCGGCAGTCAACATGCTTTCAGTAACCAACTCCCAACACAAAGACTGGTTACCCTATGACGCAAAAAGGTTTGACGTCAATGCCTGCAGTAACCCTCTCATTTTTACCAAGTTACGATGACAAACGATAGACGTTGCCAACCCTGAGTTACTGAGGCTAGACGAGATTTCACAAAGGCCTGATAGCATGCCAGCAACCCTTTAGGTGTTAAGCTCTTGAATCCGTTACAGGCATTGCTCAGAGGGGATCTTATCCCAGCTCCAAGGCCTCGACCCACAAATCCAACCTCGGGCGGACAGAGCGTGCGTCATGTCACTGTGTTGGTATCCGGGCCCCGATTTTGACATAAAAACCGGTGGAGTTATTTACAAGAGGAAACATCCCAAGTCGTTGCTTTGATCAGCTTGATAGCAAGCCGTGATTTACAAGCGTTTTGCAATGGAGATGTTTAGGTGCCACCCATGACAAGATAGCTAAGACTCAACCGATTGGCGCTCAAAGTGCCACGTTGAGAACTGTGCCAAATGCCCAACATGAGTTGCCCCAGAGGTTTCGGTCTAAAATATGACACACTCCCTTGCCACACTTCTCACTACGGCATCATCCGCCGTCCCGAAGGAACACCCTGTCAGTGAAATATTACAGCAAAACTCTCCGTGTCATGCTCGTTTTCAGTGAAAAGCCGCTTGTATCATGGAAAGACTGGCTTGTACAAACTTATACATGCCTTCATTGACTTCAGCAGGGTCAAAAACCCCAGAAAACCTCCAAAAATAATGAATATACTAAATTTTTCAGAATTTAGTACTACTTATGAAATTTTATAAGTAGTCTATAAATATAGGACTGATCAATACCGATCGAATCTTTTTTGAATCAAGTCAAAAGGACTTGTAGAAGCAAAGTTACAAGCCTTTAAAGTTTTGGAGTCTTTTATGGCCTGGAGACTAAGGCCATCTCCTGGCTAACCTTTAAGTCTGACGCCTTAGCTGATATCAGCAATGAAATTTTCTAAGTCGGTTTCCTACGGCAACTATGGATGCTATCATCGGAGCTTCGGAGAGACGACCTTTAACAATCTCTCTCGTCTTAATGAAAAGTCTCAGTCGGTTCCCAGCTTATATAGTTTGTGGCGATCAGCTGATGACGTAATCTCAATCATCCAAAACTTTAAACACGTGTATCTCCGGTTCTAGTGCTCCGATTGACTTCAAATTTTGACAGTCACGTTTTCTCGCTCTCATTTAAGCCATCCCTCGACTCTCTACGATGACCAGAAACCGAGTTGAAAAAACTCTGTCGTTTTTTCAAAAGTTCCAAAACCCGAACTCTTCATTCACTTCCATTCCTGAGTGAGTCGTCATCAAAGTAGGCCACAATTTAACATTTTCACGAAAAAAATCCCGTGTGGAGACCTAGTGTGAAGAAAATTTTCGACTTTTTCTCTACGATTCACTTGAAACTCATCCTCTAGATGCAGAATTGCACGCTGATTCCAAATCTTGTCTCCGTTTTCCTATCCGAGGCTTCGTTCACCCGCTAGAGCCATTTTCGTAAAAATTCTAACTCTGTCGTTTTTTCGGTGATGGGCAAAAGTCTTTAAGTCACTCTCACACCGCAACGAACGAACGTAGAGACACGCCGTTTCTTTCACTGAATTTGTCTCACTCTTAGCTTTCGAATGAGCTATCACACGACTTTCTACCATCTCTAGAACCAAAGTTGGAAGTCTCGTTCCAGAGAACTTTTTCTCTCTGATTTCGCTGGAAACAACCTTCCTAACCCAAAATTTCACGTAGACTCCGAATATGCCCTCCGTTTTCCCATCCCAGCACTCCTTGATGCCGAAAAACGGCCTTTCTCATCCCAAAACAACCAAAACCCGCCTTTTTCTAACTCTGTCATTCCTAGATTCCTACCCTTGCTGCTCCTAATCTATGCAGTTGAATGCAAACGTTTTATAAAAACTATGCGGTCGAAAACAATAAATACCACCTGACACAATAAAAATGCGGAAAAGATGTCTATCGTAGGTCATAATTCGGACAAAGGATATGACACAATTCAAATATTAATTATTTATCATAATATGCGACATGAGCGAGTCACTGAATGTGTACCGATTGATCAAATGCGTTCCCTTAAATTATTTGTTTGTCTTCAGACAACTAATTTTGAAACAGAGCCTGACTTTCATAGGCGTGGCCCAAAATGTACATCAGGGAATTAAGAAAGTTGCTGATAATTTATGAACAAAGTTAATCGCTCTTTTTTGGGCCAAAATAGATCAAAGCCATAAAAATGGGTTGGTAATTGTACTCAGCATTTCGATAAATAAATATTGTCCATCCTACTTTCGTCACTGAATAAGTCAAGCTTGCATTTCTTCTAGAATGCGATGAGGATCACAAATTGTAGAGAATCTCTATACATTGGTTTCAAGCAAGCTTCATTTTTTAACCCCAATGTCATTATGAAATCGCTTTGATACACAGTGTTTCATCCTGATATCGTTAATTGACCCCTAGAGTAAGTATACAGTAAGTAAATAGTCGACTAAAAAAATGTCAGCATACAGAAAATTTTTATGTCAGATGATTCTGCTTTTTGCATGGATTACGTTCCTGCGGTCTAAAAAATATATAATATCAATTTCTAAAAAGCTGATTTTTTGGTGATCATTCCTGTGTTCATCTACTGGCGATTTGGTATCCTCTACAGAAGTAGTATGGAACTTGTTGGATATCAAAATAAATGAAAATTTACTAGCAGGTGTCTTAATTCAACGGAAATTAAGTTGACTATCAATCAAAAAAATCTTAATCGTTAATTGATTAAGGAAATTTCATGAAACACATTACAATGCAAATCTTCATGGAAAAGTTGAGATCTTATTGTGCTTCTTGGCAGAAATTTCAAGTTTCTAATTAAATTTTCATCGGCATGATTTCATGATTCACTAGATTTATGCTTCATTTCTTCAATCTGAATAGGTATGCGGACCCATTTACACATTTTAAAGTTAATTATGATAATTGTCTTTGATTGTGATATTTTGCTCTTTCATTGGTAAGTAGTTTGAGATGTGATTAAGAAAATGCTCTTTTTTCTAAGGCTGAGCGTTAAAGAAACAGTAACCCAGCGAATTGCTTAATTAACTGACATTATCTCTCCACAGGGGAGTACATAGAATCCATTTTCTTTTTTGGGGGGATGTCGACCATTTAGTTATCTTACATGCATATTTTATATATGATATATTATTTATCATGTAATATAACGTATATTGATATTATGATCTACATTAATTATATATATATTATTTATATATTAGTATGCTATTGTTACATATCATATATGCAGAGCTGGCCATCGCGGAAGTTAAGTCCGCGATCGCCGATTAAATTCAGACTTAGGTCCGAGATTCCGCGACTTTGATTGAAAGTGTCAGAAATTTTGAAAATAATTTAATCCACATATTTTATTAGTTTAAAAACATATCTTTAGTTTTTATTCAATTACCTACTAAGACAATCTTTTAGATGTCTGATGTTCCATGAAAGATCATAAAATTATATTGCACTGCAATTAATTAGGCCCTATGATTTCTCTTAACCTAGCAATTTAAATCAAAAATATCTGTTTTAATATTTGATCGGTAGCGACAGTATAGTATAGATGCTACTACGTTTCTTAAATTTCTTTAATATGAATGATTCATTCTCATACAGAGCGCCTTCATATATTGAAGAAGCATCCTCAAGTTCTCGAGTCCCTATCACGATCTATGTAGGCCACCATATCATTCATTTTAACTTAACAAACAAAAGTAGGTGTATAGGCCTATGACATGCCAAATGTATGCCTCCTCAGCTTAACACACTTGTAAAAATAAACGTTAGGCCTACAATAAGCACTATAACCCCTACAGTCCTTCATTTGAAAAAGTATCAGATATAGCAACTGCCCGATCGCGGAATCGCGATCTCGGAAGGTCAAATTTTTGATCAGGGAATTGCCATCGCGGACCCTTATGTTTGGATCGCGTGTCCAGCTCTGCTGATATGCATTATATATCTTAATACACATATGTAGACCAATTTTCAATTGATCCATCCATTGTTATTGACAAATTTGCAGAAAGTAATTGGTGCTTGGTCTTCGTCGCATCACCTCATTCGTGACTTTCGACCAATACTTCAAGTTGTAGTTTATAAAGTGTTATGAATCATGACCAAAACATTTTCACTATGACACAAACTGTGTTCATTTGCTAATTGAACATTGATAACTGGTATCCACAAATTTGGACGAGAGATTAACAAGTATTGATACAGAAGCACGCATGTACAGTGCATGCATTATCTCAAGAATCCATTGCAATAATAAAATTCTGATCCTTGATACTCGAGTCAAGAAGCAATGCTTATTTTATCTTGTTTCTGAATTTATCTTTAAAACATTTTCGGCGGTGGTCGCCCAACCGCCCCCCCTTCGGTACGCCCCTGCCTCTCCAAGATTGTCATGACAAGGAGGATTTGTAAAATACTGTTATTCCTTCTGTATTGCTATCATGATCAGTCAATTCCGTGGCATTTTCTTCAAAACTGCAAAAATCTGATTGTCTCACATTTGATGCTGGGTCTCAACTCGAGTTCATTTAATGAAATCTCAAACAGCATACACATTGGAGACTTAATCAATACTGAATTGCTACTCTACCTAATATACTTACTCTATGATTAGTCCTACCTACCTACTTTCGAACATAGGTCTAGTGATTGCAGCGAAGTAGTCATAAAACACACTTCAACCAACCAAAACTAAGTAGCCACCGCGGGTCACTAGGCCTAGTAATTTTTCATTTCGAATATTAGATAGTAGAAGAGTACCGCATTTACCGCAGTAAAATCATCACATTATTTGAAAAATACTCACACTACACGCCCTCAAATATAATGCAGCCCCGGGCTTATACCTAAATTCATCAACTAATATTTTTTTGACACTGCCATTTGAGTGAGCCATTTGAGTCTGACTTTTTATATTATATAGCGGTGACATTCAATAATATTAATTATCAGTGTTCAACAGTTGGCCTAACTATGTTATGCGACTTCCTGATTTTTGGATAATCAACCACTCACAGATCATAATTGCTCCCGCTGTTGCTTCCCATCACAAAATGTAACTGTTTAAAAGATGTGCATTTGTGTTCATGAATAACAATTATTATTGGAAATATTATATCATGTAAGGAGTCTTCTATGAAATTATGACACATAAGAATTCATACGAAATACCACATCGTCGCTAAATATAAGTTTTCTGTTCTACCTCTTGCGCTTCGAGTTCACTGTCATTGTTGTAATCGCGCTGACCTCTCGATGCAGCGCTCTCCCACGCAGTCCTTTCTTATTCAGTCTCATCCTGCTCAGATCCCTCATGTTGCTGAAGTTACGCAGTCTACTATTCCTAACTGGCGACAACTGCTGTGCGATGATTAATTAACTCATATGACAGAGTACTTCCTTCCACTACCCTGTCTTGCTTGCTCAGCATGGTGCTTGCTCTATACAACGTAGTTTGTTTAAAGCCATATTTCTCTTAACAATGTCCGCCTTATCCGACTCGCTTTCATATCTGGCCGAAAGTTTAGGTACACACGAAAGTTTTGGCAAAAATAGTCCGTCGAACTTAACATGCAGTTTGTCGACAGACACATGAGATGTTCTTTGTTCTTGTAAAAAAAGCCTTTGGAATTATGTCATCAGCTGTGCTCCTTTCCGACTTTAAAAGTAGGTCTATTTAAAACTTTTCGTGCTCTAAGTAGGCATTTTGAGTGATTTTTCATTCTACTTCATTTTAAATTTTAAGAAGAGACGAAAATACAGTGATCAAAACAAATTGTATTGCAACAAGCTTTGACATCATATCATACATGTATCTCCTCATTGTAAGTTGTAAGCAACCTGCTTGTAAATCCAAACCATAAGCTGTAAACCCAACTGATTGTCATCAGAAAAGTTAGAAATGCGATCAATCTGATGAATTCTTGCTGTCAAAATATCACTGATCAGTTGACATTTCTTCATTCGGGGACTGAATGGGACACCGGTTGAGAAAGTGTGCCGCTTCAGGCAGGTTTTCATTTGACTGATAAAAATAACTATGACAATCATTTGAAAGAAAGTCACTCTGCATGTGTAGCATTGCAGTTATTCACATTCACATTAGCCCGATTTTCTCAACGATACTGTACAACGCCGTAAGATATCTCCTCTTTTTGACAACGACAGTTCTCTCTGCCCTAATCCTTCCTCAAAATTGTCTAGATGGCGTCAGCATGCACCCAAGCCTACCATGACCCAAAAGGTCCTATCTCTGCCAACGTACGATCCTTTGCCAGCCATGGCTCTGTTAATGCCAATACATCGATGCACGCACCACCACAAGACGAAATCCTATTACTCAAGAGAAGACTTCCATTAGGTCGCACACCAAGGGAAATGGAATCCCCGCGGAGCTCTTCACACTGCTACTACTTCCATAGTCCCCCGTCAGTAGTAAGGAGTTCTACACCTCTGAATAGCGCAAGATGGCCGCCGTGGACCTCCCCCCCCCTCCTGTCAGACTAGGGCGTCGGCCCTAGTCCGACACCTGGTTGCTTCGAGTCCGACTCCCCCCTCTGGAACGACGAGGTTGGCGTTGCCAGACGTTGTTCGTGGTGCGCTCTCCAAGCTGTCGTGGTGTGCTGACTAGGCTGGCGTGGAATGCCGGCCAGGTTGGTGTGGTGTGCCGGCCAGGTTGGAATGGTGGAATTTCGGTGCGAGACCACTCCCATCGTGTTTCTCGTCAAAAGTTGCGTTAACAAAATTTTTTCACCCCCCCTCGGCAGCGATCTTCTAATTTTGGTTCTAGTGGATGGATTTTGTCTTATAGATACTCATTTGAAAGAGGAGAAAAAACTGCTCAATGACATTTTTGTTGCGAGTCAATCGGATCAGCGGTTCAAAAGTTAGAGATGTTACAAGATTTTAGGTCAGACCTCGGATTTCACGAAAAAATCCTAAGTGTCAGAGCCACTTAGTATGGGCAAAATTTTGAAAATTTTTCCAAAGTGTCGAATTTCGACCTGGGACCTTTACCAAAACATTTTTCATCAAATTTCACCGACCCCCGCCCTCGGCACCGATCTTCCAACTTTGGTTCTAGAGATCGTAGAAAGTCGTGCAATAGCTCTTTTGAAAGAGCTAAGAGTGAGACAAATTCAGTGAAAGAAACGGCTTGTTCATATCTGTCCTTCTTTAGATGTGAGACGCCATTTAAGATTTGGGAGATTGGCGAAAAACGACAGAGTTAGAATTTCCCAAGAAACAGCTCCAGCGGGCGAACGAAGGCTCGGATTGGTAAACGGAGGCCAGATTTGGAATCAGCTTGATGTTATTGTCCAATGAGGATCATCATCCAATGAGAATCAAACATTTCTATATAAATAGCGAGCCTTCCACAGTGAGAATCATTCCATCGTTGAATCGCACGAGTGACGGACGCACATTTTCTCTCTCTTGTTCCCTATTCTATTATCCAACTAAAATGGTAAGTCGCTACTTTCCTCCCTCTCCTCCCTTGAACGTAAACTTAATAAATTCTTTTTCATTTTCAGGCATCTACTCCATCTGCTGCACTAGTAGGACAAAATGGCAATCAAACGTTACAAGGTTCGCTACGATCAGATAATCTACAACTGAGGCCAGTGGAAGAAACAACCAAGGTACATAATCCTACACCGCTACAGCGTAAATTTAAACAAGTCTTGCGTTATGACGATCATAGCGTAGTACTACAAACGGGAATGCTCCCTTCCACGGATGTCAAGATAATGCGCAATCAGTATGGGGACTACATACTGATCCCCGTGAGTCCGTACATTCGTCGCCAACTTGACATTATTGAGGAGTACGTGAGGTTAAATACGGACATTCCTACTCCTCTTGCTCAAGAGTGGAAGGCGAGAGATGACAAGGATACTCCCTATAGAAAGATTTGGGATGGTAATCAAATTTGCCTACCGGTATCACATTGGTGTACTTACTATAAGAAGGAGGGATATCATTCAACATCCATCACATGCGACGAGCTCGGAGAAGGTACTTGGGATATCCTTTTCAAAGTGAATGGGCTATATTATGGTCGGCATAAGGATAATGAAATAGCCTCTCTCTCCATGCATATGGAATCCATCCTATATATTCCAAAACCACCCAACGTGGATGATATAATTGATCAAATCCTTAACAGCAGTGGTACGAAGCGCAAGTCGGAGAAGAATGCTGCATCAAAACGCAAATCAAAGAAGGAGAATTACTAGTCCTTTCCTAACTCTACCCAATGACAATTCGCTTATGTGCTTTGAGTGTCGTAGACGTGGTCTTATTAGATACATTTTACTTCTCCGTTGCCTTCATATCATTTGCATATTTTGTCGTGAAAAGCATCGATGTAATTCTTCATTTTGTGATATGTTATAGAACGTTTCCTTAGATGTGTAAATTTCCGTTTTAGGCTTCTATCATCATTTTTATGGATTGTGAGGGTGAACCTGTACAAGAGCTCAGTGCTATTGCTATGAACAATTGGACATATCAGATTGCTAGTGTCTATCATCAACATGCCAACTACGATCCCAATGTTGATCAATGGGCGAGAAAACACATTCATGGACTTAATCTGAAATATTTGCAAGACTATGGCTTTTCTTGTGAGAGTGCTCTTCTTATTGACTTTAAACGATGGTTAGCTGCTTTCAATGCTATACGCATCTTTTGTAATAATCCTACTAAGGAGAGGAAAGTATTTCCCAATCTAATCATTGATGACATTTTGCTCCCACCTTGGGATAGTAGAGTGAATCAACACTACCACGAAGTCACGAAACGTTTCAAAGATTTGTGTGTTCCTATTTTGTCTGTTTGTTGTAGTAGCTACGTTCATAACCAATGCTTCTTTCCTCCTTACCTTAACACTGCCAAAGTCCTGTATGGTTATCATTCCTCGCTGTATGATAGTTACCAGCTGTATCTATTTTATCTGTTTCAAACCATTGATTTATAATACATGCTGGTTGCAGTTATTCAATAAATGTTACTATGAGAAGAGTTGTTGTTTTCATGGAATGGATGGGTTAGTTAAAGGGCGATCATGTCTTTCTCAAATGACTGCGGAACATTACATTTTCATAGACAAAGTTTAAAAGGAGCTGTTCAAGATTATGTGATAAATTTTCATAAAGATGAGACCGACATCGAAGCAGTGATCGATGATGCTAGCACTCTATTTCTAGAGTTAATGAATACATTCTCTGATAGCATTGTCATGGCGCGATTAGTTGCGAAAATTAACTTTAGTCATTTTGGAAAGGAAGAGGTGGAAACTCGCTCTTTCCATTTTGCTTCTTATTCAATGGAAGTGGTAGATCACGCCAAAGAATTTTTTAAAAAACATATGATAAAAATTGCTGAACGTCTTAACGCATTTAACCATCATGGTAGTAGTCTAGTGATTGAAGCGATTTCAGATATTCACATTCAACTTTCTATAAAGAAAAATTGAAAATGCAGTGGTACTTGATTGTAGCACAACTGGTTTTCGAGCTATGTCTGCTCACTCTCGAAGTATATTCCTTCTGTACATGCGTCTATTATTTAGAAAAGGCTAGCAAATTCATATCTTCAAAAAGACTTGCTATAGACGTTACCAGTAACGGTGAAACTATGTGTTGTGATGTGTGTAAGCGAAAGGATGGAAATGAAAAGCGCATCTTCAAGAGATGTAAGCATGCTTTTGTCAACGCTGTTTCATACGTAATTGCATTCAACTTTGCAAATGTAACCACTGTGATATTGCTCATTTCGAGTGTCACTTATGCCGCAATAGTTAGTACCTATGCAAATGTGGTAAAGACAGGTTTTAGCAAAGACTAACACGGAAAATGGCGAAACGTAAAAGTCAAAAGTCTTCAAAGTTTTCTTCAGCCATTCAAGCTCTCCGACGAATGAAAGCAAATCAGCGATACAATGCTATACGACATGCTAACGATAAATTCATTCATGAAATTATTTCTCATGTGAGAAAGTTGAGGACGAAGAAATTAGCACCAAAACAACGAAAGTTACTTAAGCGATATGCTACGAAATTGCGTTTCATCTCCAATCCTAAAGTCACCCTTCAAAGAAAGAGGGAAACTCTAACACAAAAGGGCGGTTTCCTTCCAGCGTTACTACCGATGCTAGCTCCTATCGTGGGCAACGTATTGGGTAGTATCTTTGGCTCTAAGCGTTAATTATGCAAATGTTGAATCTCAAAGTATTAAAATGGATTTCAGACTTCAATGTGATAAAGTTCTGACTGTATCAGGTCCATCTCATGCAGGTAAAACTGTTTTCATGCTGAATTTATTGGATAAAAGGAGGGAGTTGTTTAAGGAACCTATCAATCGAGCGATTTGGTGTTATGGTTATAATCAACCGTCGCTGTTTCAGGAATTGCAAAGTCGCAACTTTATTCGACATGAAGGAATTATTCCAGTGGATAAACTTCAGTCTAATGATGTTGTTGTATTGGATGATCTATTAAAAGAAAGTAAGAATTCCAAAGATGTTACAGATATGTTCACTCGCGCAGCACATCATAAAAGGTGCTTTATCATCTATATCACACAAAATTTGTTTCCTGATGGAAAAGAAGCTCGTACACGAAACCTGAATACACACTATTATGCTATTTTCAAGAATCCGCGAGATAAAAGTCAATTTGAAATTTTAGCGCGACAAGTTGCACCAAGAGGATCAAAAGCCTTAATTGAAATTTTTCAAGCAGCTACTGAAAAACCACATGGTTACTTATTCATTGACTTTACGCAAGAGTGTCCGGAAGAATTTAGATTTCGAAGTGATATTTTGAAAGCTCCTATGATTATCTACAAACTATGAGTTCTTATTCTCGCATGATTGTTATTCCTCAGGATGAATATGTACAGTTGACTGCTATACAGCAAGTAAAGCAACCTCTTGCAAATCAAATGTATAGGAAAGAAATAGATTATCAGCAAAATGTTCACATCAAAGATCCACATCGTGCTGTATTATTACAATCGGAAACTGTTGAACAATTGAAAAATTTGAAGAATAAGATGCATGACCCTGTGTCGACTGCTACACCTTTAGAATCTCGTGCACTTGCCATATCTCTTTTCAACAGTATTGAACCCCACCTCAATGTAAATGATAGAAGAGAAATCATTACAGATGAAAATAAAGTGATTGATGCTTCACGTTATGAAGACTTGATTCAGTATGCGACACGTAGAAAGCGCCGTCAGGGCTATGTTCCACCTGGTTGGACATACTTTCTTAAACTATTGAAAAAACATAATGTGCCAAATTTTGCTTTGAATAATGAGACATTGAAAGAACTTGATTCAACAGTGGCTACTGCTCCAATGCTTCAGACGATGAAAATGCCAACAAATTGGTTTAAGACGTCACCTTCTACATCCCCTCCCACACTCACTAAGCAAACAAGAGGAAGAACTCGACGTAGATCTACGCCACCACTAAAGCTAGTAAAAGGAAAACGTAAAACAGCTCCTCCCAAGAAATACATGTTCTCAGACTATTAATATGAAGCAGATGTGTTGCTTGCCATGTAATGAGCCGCCGGAGGTGAGTGTCGTTGTCACTTGCACTTGCTGCGCCAGCTCACACAATGAGACCCCTAGGCAATGTGAACATGATCGCAAAACCGCTAAAGCTAAATGCTGCAGTTGTTGTAAATGTAGAAAGGCAAGAAAGCAAAAAGATGAGAAGGAGGAAAAAAGTCAGTCGTCATCGACTGAACGTTTGAAGTCAATCTATTATGATGTAAAACATCCAGCAGGACTTGCATCGATCAAGAAATTATCAAAAGCGAGTGGCCTTCCACAATCACAAGTGAAACGATGGTTACAGGGTCAGGCTACCTATACACTCCACAAACAAGCGAAAAAGAAGTACTGCACCCACCATTATATTGTTCATGACATTGATGAACAGTGGCAAGCAGATTTGTGTGATGTTGCCTCCATTTCAAAACATCACTCGGGCAATAATTTTATTTTAACCATCATTGATATTTTCTCGCGTTATGCGTGGACTCAACCTTTAAAAACTAAAGAAGGGAAAGGAGTAGCAAAAGCATTCCAAACAATTTTTCGAGTAGGCCGCATTCCAAAAAGAATTCAGAGTGATCAAGGAAAAGAGTTTGAAAATCAGCATGTGAGAAGATTATTTGAGAGGCATGACATTGAGTTGTTTAGTGTAAAGAGTGCTTATAAAGCTGCACTCGTTGAACGTTTTAATCGCACATTAAAAAATCGCTTGTGGCGACATTTTACTGCCAACTTGACACAAAATTGGACAAAGGTTCTACAAGATACACTCCATGCCTACAATCACTCTATCCATCGTTCTATTGGACTCAGACCAGTAGATGTAAATGCTGACAATGTAGATAAAGTGCGCGAATCATTCCAACGTAAACGCACTCATGTGAAAAGTGATGTGAAAATTGGTGACAAAGTTCGTATCTCAAAAGTGAAAAGTGTTTTTGCCAAAGGGTACCTTCCGAATTGGACAGAGGAGGTATTTACAGTATCAAGGATTGATCAAAAAGACTCTCCCACCACCTACAAGTTGAAAGATTACAATAATGAAGAAATTGAGGGTAGCTTTTACCGCGATGAGATTGAGGTAATCACTGAAAGTGAAACATATTTGGTAGAGAAAATCATCCGATGAAAAAAACGGCAAGGTGAAGAATGGTGTCTTGTTAAATGGGCTAGTTATCCTTCAAGTATGAACTCTTGGATGCGTCGTGCCGACATCTTTCATCTAAGTGATCGACAGTGATTCATGCAAAGTTGTAACTAACAATGTTTAGGGTTTGAGCTATGAATCCAACTGCCTTATTTTATTCACGACCCTCCTATGTAAGTGGTGGAGGACAAATTTACATCGGCGCTCGCCACCAACGTGGAGGTAGCATACTTGGTGCACTGAAATCTGTTGTAGCACCTCTCATATCCAATGTCGGAAGATCTTTAAAACGAAATGTTTTAAGTAATGCCGTTGGTTTTGCTGGTGATGTTGCTAGTGATCTTTCCAGAGGTAGAAGTTTTAAGAGCAGTTTGTTGAATCGTGGGATGGAACACGGTTTAAAAACATTGAAGCAGACCTTTGCTGGTGTTACTCAAGGAAAGAAATCGCCTAAACGAATGAATAAAGGAAGGAGGAAACATCGCGGAGCTGGTAAGGTGCGATCTTCAGTCAAAAGGCATTCAAGCAAACGTCGCAGAGGCTCTAATCATTCATCAGGCGCTAAACGACGACGCTGCCATAACTTCTAATCATGGAGTGTAAAACTTCCGGGTTTTGTTTGTTTGATCAAAAAGCCATACAGACAGATATTCTTAGTTCAAGTATTGTAGATTATCATCCTCGAACAGCTGAGAATGCTGGCCCCATTGAATTTGTTATTCCTGGTGGTAGTGATGACTACATAGATTTGAGTTATGCGATGGTTGATTTGAGATTTAGAATTCAGCAAGCAGATGGAACTGCTATTGACGATACACATAAAGTTGGACTGAACAATCTATCATTGACTACATTACTTCGCGATGTTTCTCTAACGATTGGAGAGCAGCAGGTGGAAGGTGGTCAAAGCGATTATCCCTATAAATCATATTTCAATCATGTATCACAGTTTCATCCAGCAGCACAAAAAATTCATATGGAAACCATGGGATGGTACAGAGATGAAGCAGGAAAATTTGATGCTGAAACAAACAGTGGCTTTGTAAAGCGATCTGCTATGATTAAAGATAGTAAAGTATGTCAGCTATATGGTCCGCTGAATTTAGACTTCTTTAGACAGTCAAAGTTTTTACTCTGTAATACCAGCATGCGACTCAAGCTGACATTGAATAAGCCTGAATTTGCGCTGAATGCATTTCGTAAAGTTGACAATTTTAGAATTCATGTGGAAGATATTGCACTTTACATTCGTCAAGTAGTACCGAATCCAAGTGTCATTAGAGGACCTGCTGAAGGTCTTAACCGCCAAAATACCATTTACCCCGTTCAGCATACAAAGCTTCTCACCTTTACAATTCCGAAAGATCAAAAGAGTTTCATGAAAGATGGCCTCTTTCCATCGGAAGCACCGAAGCTCCTCATGGTGGCAATGGTTGAAAATGATGCATTTAATGGTAATATAAAGAAGAATCCTTTCAATTTTAAACACAATCAGTTAAGTGAAATTGCTTTACGTGTAAATGGTGTGAGTCATCCTGGTCCACCCTACAATGCTGCAGATCAATTTATGCGCAGTTATGTTGATTTTATGGATGTCTTTGTTTTTTACAATACGGATGACACCAACGGACTCACTATGAAAGAGTTTAAGAGTGGATATACTATTTATGCATTTGATTTGACTGCTGACAGCGATATTAGTGCACCCTATCGTCAAGCGAACGTGCCTCATAATATTCGTTTGGATTTCAGGTTCAAAAGAACACTACCTGAGACGATCAATGTATTAATTTATGCAGTCTTCGATTCAAATATTGAATAACTAAGTATCGTGACGTGATTCTTCAGCATAATCGTTAATGAGTTGGTTGACTGCTGACGATATTAAAACTAAAGTACAGCGTAATGCAGACGAAGCGACGTTGAAAGCTTTCGATAATGTCTATTCGCTCGATACCTTACCACCTGCAGTAAATTACTATCCCATCTTTATTGTGATAAACACTCATTCGCAGAATTTAGGCGGTGAGCATTGGAAAGCGATCTTTATTGGAGAAGACCGACGTGGTGAACTATTTGACTCTCTTACTCAACCTCCAAATATACCAACACAGCAGTGGTTGAGAAAACATACTCGTCAATATCAGCGAAATGAACGCATACTACAACATCCACTTTCATCAACGTGTGGTGCTTTTGTACTGTACTTCATCTTAAAACGTTTACATGTATCTCGATTTGTATCTGTTATTCAAAACTTTTCATGTAATCCATCCTCTAATGAAAAAATGATTTGTAAGTTCTATCATGATTTGAAATACAAACATCATGTTGGAAAAATTGTTTTTTATTTTACAATCCGCTGGGTACGTACATACTCGATGAGATAGTCTAGGATCACATTTGCTTGTACATGAGATTTTAGTCCAGTAATGATCACTTTACTATTATGAAAGATTGCAACATGCACAGGTAACCAACAACTAATGAGAGCTGCAGGAAAAAGTTCAGGTTCATAACACAAATTGTAACTGCTGGTACGAATCTTCAAAAATGATACACTTTCACTCAATTGAGTAGAGATCACCATATTGTCCACAGTCAGATTCGACATCACACACCTCTCCCTCTTCCATATCCGACGTAGTAGTCTCTGTAGCTCTAAGCGCATTGACTGCGCCGATGAATGAGAAGCGAGAATCTGTACAGTCCCATTTGGGAAGAGTTGAAGATTCCGTGAATTGTTCATCTTCACCACTAACATTTGAGGTCGGCCCGGGTAATACTTGCTGTTTGGAAGGTGTTGGTGTAATGTTGTGAGATCGATTTTGGTGTAGAGTCTGAAGCGACGGAGAATGTTGACGATGGTGTAGCGATGGCGCTTCATGATGGAAAAATGAGTAAATTGAGCGATGTACCTTCCTTTTATACTTTCCCAACTACCTTGATGAAATGTGAAGTTAGTATGAAGTTGGGAATGATAGAGTTGAATTCGCCGTTTGTTGACGCGCAATCAGATGCGATTTCCAATACGTGAATGTCTTTTCATGTAGAAGTATTTCAAATCCTTCATGATAAGATAAAGCAAACTCTCTTCTCACATTTCCAGTTGAATCTTTGAAATAGACGTTTCGATCATGATCCGTTTCAATACGTTGTAGGGAATCTAATTTCCAACTCATGGTGCGTGGTAGTCATGTCTGATTAAGATTTGCATAGTAGGGCGATGAACTTACGACGAATAAATGTCATGATGGAGCGATGTATGTATCTTCTATACTTCTCCCAATTGTATTTGCGAAATTAGAAACAGTTTGCGGAGTGAGAATGGTAGATTTGAATTTCATTGTTGCAACGTTGAAGCCAAACTTGATCACCCAAGGAGATGAATCTTAATGTTTCAAAATATTCCAAATCCCTCATGATATCATTGAGGTTGACAAATTGTCGCCATGTTAATGTAATACCTCTTGATGTATGACCATGAGAATTTTTGAAATGTACGTTTCCATCACGATCAACTCTGATATATTGCAGAGAGTCCAAAATCCAAGTCTTCATGATTT
>CAJQUW010010970.1:0-65420 GCA_907163375.1 Prostheceraeus crozeri
AAACTGGTGAAACTTCATTTTTAACTTGTAAACGGTTAAAACTTTGTTTTATTTCTAACATACAAACAGATAGAACTTTATTCTTAACTTGCCAACTGGTGAAACTTCATTCTATTTCTAACATACAAACAGATAAAACTTTATTCTTAACTTGTAAACTTAAACAGATAGAACTTTATTCGTAACTTGTAAACTGGTGAAACTTCATTCTATTTCTAACATATAAACAAATAGAACTTTATTCTGAACATGTACACTATTGAAACTTTATTCTTAACTTGTAAACTATTGAAACTTTATTCTTTACTTGTAAACTGATGAAACTTCATTTTATTTCTAACATATAAACAGATAGAACTTTATTCTTAACTTGTAAACTGGTGAAACTTCATTTTTAACTTGTAAACGGTTAAAACTTTGTTTTATTTCTAACATACAAACAGATAGAACTTTATTCTTAACTTGCCAACTGGTGAAACTTCATTCTATTTCTAACATATAAACAAATAGAACTTTATTCTGAACATGTACACTATTGAAACTTTATTCTTAACTTGCAAACTATTGAAACTTTATTTTTAACTTGTAAACTGATGAAACTTCATTTTATTTCTAACATACAAACAGATAGAACTTTATTCGTAACTTGTAAACTGGTGAAACTTCATTCTATTTCTAACATATAAACAGATAGAACTTTATTCTTAACTTGCCAACTGGTGAAACTTCATTCTATTTCTAACATACAAACAGATAAAACTTTATTCTTAACATACACACTATTGAAACTTTATTCTTAACTTGTAAACTATTGAAACTTTATTTTTAACTTGTAAACTGTTGAAACTTTGTTTTATTTCTATCATACAAACAGATAGAACTTTATTCTTAACTTGTAAACTGATGAAACTTCATTTTATTTCTAACTTGTAAACTCTTGAAACTTTATTTTGATATACAAACAGCTAAAACTTTATTTCTAACGCATACACCATTGAAACTTAATTTCTAACTTGTAAACTCTTGAAACAGTTATAATTTTATTTTTAACTTGTAGACTGTTGAAACTTTATTTCTAACTGGTAAACTGTTGAAATGATATCTTTCATTTACAAATAGTAGCACACTTTGTCCAACTTGTAAACTAGTAAATCTTGTTCGTCATCGAATCTAACTATTTAAATCTTCTTCATGGAAGTCAATGTTCCACAGTCGGAGTAAAATTTTGAGATGATACACTCCTGGCAAACTAACTCATGAAGTAGCTTTGCTGTGATACATTTCTATCTGTAAACATATGATAATGTTAAAGTGAATCTAAAACTTTTCAGCTTATTAATTGTTCATCGTTGCATCAACGCTTTAACACGTGAACAGTTATAATTTATTTTTAATTTACACTTAGTCTAACTTGTAAACTAGTAAATCTTGCGATCTTATTTTTACAAACAGTTACACCTTTATTTCTAACATATACACTATTGAAACTTTATTTCTAACTTGTAAACTCTTGAAACTTTATTTTGATATACAAACAGCTAAGACTTTATTTCTAACGCATACACCATTGAAACTTTATTTTATTTCTAACATATAAACAGATAGAACTTTATTCTTAACTTGTAAAGTGGTGAAACTTTACTTTTTATCTTGTAAACTTTATTTTGTTTCTAACATACAAACAGATAAAGCTTTATTTCTAACGCACACACTATTGAAACTTTATTTTCAATCTGTAAACTGTTGAAACTATATCTTTCATTTACAAATAGTAGAACGCTTAGTCTAACTTGTAAATCTTATGACACTTCATATGGGTGATGATGGTAGATGAAATAGTGTTAAATAAAATTTAGATAGCTTACACTTCTGATACAGGGATAGCAATCCACTGCAATCCATGTGTAAAGAGCTTGTTAGACTACGGATGGGCTTAAGTGGATGATTTAACCATGTATACTTTATTCATTTGGAAATAGTAGCACGCTTAGTCTAACTTGCAATTCTTATAACATTTCATATGGATGATAATGGTAGATGAAATAGTGTTAGATAAAATTAAGATAGCTTACACTTCTGATACAGGGATAGCAATCGACTGCGATCCATGTGTAAAGAGCTTGTTAGACTACGGAAGAGAGAAGTGTGTTATGTTGCGTGTGGCGCGTGAGTGTCCTCCCATTTCATTCCATTCATCAATTCGTCTCATTGATAGAGACAGGTAGAACTCATGGTTCTCATAACGTATGCAATGGAAAGTTTTAGGCAACCTTCGACAGTTGGCTAAATGTCGCCCTGGCGCGAATGCATACTACGTTGAGACAGAGGCAATCACTTGCAAACATGACGCAGAGAGGTTTAACAAGATTGACCATTGCCGAATGTCCCTTGCGGTATACATAGCTACGGGTTTCACCGCCGCCCTTTACAGGAGCGCCCGTCGAAAGGAAGTATTACACCGAACTTCATTTGCAACGTTCAAGTTGACTGATAGCAGATTCAACTTAATGATAGTATTCGCCAGTCCGAAGACTGCCCAGGGCAAACCGCGAGGAGGTTCTATCATGTCTTGCCCCATGGTGGCCCTTAAGAGAGCCGATGGGTCATTCTCGGGAGTAACGTCATCTTACACCCTACCAATTCTGCTGAGAGAGTCTTTGACTCTCTCCTTGGTAGCAGTGTCGACTTCCACACTAACTGGTACATGGCTAAAAAGTGGAATGTAGCGCCATTCCGTTGGATTGACAGCAGTTGCTGTCATCGGATTGCCAATCCGAGCAAGATTATTAAAAACTCTGTCTTGCTCCTCTAGCCTGGCAAACTCCTCAAATAAATTTCGCGGCCTTAACTGCGGTCCGCGAGGAGAGCTGACTTGACTGTTCGGCGTCTGCATGATTGAAATGAAATGAAATGGGAGGCAGTGGTTTATATACCCCTCTAATGCGACGCAACGTTCAAGTTGACTGATAGCAGGTTCAACTTAATGATAGTATTCGGCAGTCCGAAGACTGCCCAGGGCAAACCGCGAGGAGGCTCTATCATGTCTTGTCCCATAGTGGACGATTATACGGTAGTGTGTTAGTAGATTTCAATCACTGAAAAAGGAAGATGAGAATCATTTCATTTGTCTCATCAACGTTTATCATGGAGCAATCATTGAAGGGGCATCTAATGAATTACATTTCACTCTACTCCATAATCATAAAGACTAACCTTTGTCGAATGGCTGAAGTACTCTGACCTGGCGAGAGAAAGCGTCACGTTGAGTATGAAGTCGAATGCCCAACATGAGCAACGGCTCAGAGGTTTCGGTCTAACAAACGACGAACAACCCGTGCAACACAATCCCTCTACGGCAGTACCCGCCGTCCCGAAGGAACGCTCGAGCAAAGGAGGTATTACAGCGATGATGTGCTTTATGAGCAGAAGTGAATCTCTTGATAGCAAGAGACTATTCAACTAGATAGCAAGTCAAAACAACCTGATAGCAGGACAAATGTATAGTCAGTAATTTACACTTAGTGAGGAGTGATAGATTTGAGTGTAGTGAGTGGCACTCGATCCCGTCGACAGCCCGAAGGCCTTGTACTGATCACTAGGGAAGTGAGAGATCTTCCCCGATACCCGCTATTTACAGCTTAAGACATCATTGTCACTGCCCCGAAGTGGTAACAGCAACGCCGAGTCAAAGGTAGTGAACAGTAGCTGGGATCTAACCCCTCAAAGCTGCCTTAGTCTTAGTTAAATTTGAAATCTGATAGCAGATTTGAACTCAGCATACTTGAAAACCTTGAGGAAACATCCCAAGTTATTGCTTTGATCAGCTTGATAGCAAGCCGTAGAGAGCTTGATTCACCAGCGTTTTGCAATGGAGATGTTTAGAGGCCACCCATGACAAGATAGCTAAGACTCAACCGATTGGCGTTCAAAGTGCTACGTTGAGAGCTGTGTCAAATGCCCAACATGAGACATGAGTTGTCCCAGCGGTTACGGTCTCAAATATGACACATTCCCTTGCCACACTTATCACTACGGCATCGTCCGCCGTCCCGAAGGAACACCCTGTCAGTGGAATATTACAGCAAAACTCTCCGTGTCTTGCTCGCTTTCAGTGAAAAGCCGCTTATAGCATGAGAAGACTGGCTCAGACATCATTAAAAATGCTTTCATTGACTTCAGCAGGGTCGAAAACCCCAGAAAACCTCCAAAACTAGTGAATTTAAATTTTTCAACTTTTTAGCACTACTTATGAAATTTTATAAGTAGTCTATCACTTAGGGCAGGTCAATAGCGACCGAACCTTTTTTGAATCAAGTCAAACGGACTTGTAGAAGCAAAGTTACAAGCCTTTAAAGTTTTGGAGTCTTTTATGGCCTGGAGACGAAGGCCATCTCCTGGCGAACCTCTAAGTCTGACGCCTTAGCTGATATCAGCAATGAAATTTTCTAAGTCGGTTTCTTACAGAAACTCGGGATTTGGAATGTCCGAAGCTATCATCGGAGCTCAGAGAGACGACTTACCGTTGGCAATCTCTCGTCTGAATGACAAGTCTCTGTCGGTTCCCAGCTTATATAGTGTGTGGCGATCAGCTGATGACGTAATACCCATCATCCAAACACTCAAAACCCGTCTATCTCCGGTTCTAGTGCTCCGATTGAGCTGGAAATATACCATTTCCATGTAGAATTTGACGCTGAATCCGAATCTGGCCTCCGTTTTCCCATCCGATGCTTCGTTTTGGCTCTACAGTAGGCAGCCATCGCAAAAATTCTAACTCTGTCGTTTTTCGCCAATGTCCCAAAATCTTAAATGGCGTCTCACATCTAAGCGAAGACAGATAGGAACAAGCCGATTCTTTCAGTGAATTTGTCTCACTCTTAGCTTTCAAACGAGCTATGGCACGACAAAATCCGTCCACTAGAAGCCAAAATCGAAGCGAGCTGTCCAGAGGGGGGGGGGGACGTCAGCGAAAACTTTTTCTCTCCGATTGACTTGAAACTCACCATACAGATAGAGAATTTCACGCTGATTCCAAATCTGAAATCCGTTTTCCCATCCGATGCTTCGTTTTGAAGCTACAGCCCAAAACGTCCCAAATTCTAACTCTGTCGTTTTTCGCCAATGTCCCAAAATCTTAAATGGCGTCTCACATCTAAGCGAAGACAGATAGGAACAAGCCGATTCTTTTACTGAATTTGTCTCACTCTTAGCTTTCAAACGAGCTATGGCACGACTAAATCCGTCCACTGGAAGCCAAAATCGAAGCGAGCTGTCCAGAGGGGGGGGGACGTCAGCAAAAATTTTTTCTCTCCGATTGACTTGAAACTCACCATACAGATAGAGAATTTCACGCTGATTCCAAATCTGAAATCCGTTTTCCAATCCGATGCTTCGTTTTGAAGCTACAGCCCAAAACGTCCCAAATTCTAACTCTGTCGTTTTTCACCAATGTCCCAAAATCTTAATTGGTGTCTCACATCTAAACGAAGACAGATAGGAACAAGCCGATTCTTTCACTGAATTTGTCTCACTCTTAGCTTTCAAACGAGCTATGACACGACTAAATCCGTCCACTGGAAGCCAAAATCGAAGCGAGCTGTCCAGAGGGGGGGGACGTCAGCGAAAAATTTTTCTCTCCGATGGCGTTCAAATTCACCATACCGATGCAGAATTTGACGCTGAATCCGAATCTGACCTCCGTTTTCTCATCCGATGGTTCGTTTGGGCGCTACACACCAAAACGTCCCAAATTCTAACTCTGTCGTTTTTCGAAAAATGATGAAAATTTTTTCTCTCCGATTGACTTGAAACTCACCATACAGATAGAGAATTTCACGCTGATTCCAAATCTGAAATCCGTTTTCCCATCCGATGCTTCGTTTTGAAGCTACAGCCCAAAACGTCCCAAATTCTAACTCTGTCGTTTTTCGCCAATGTCCCAAAATCTTAAATGGTGTCTCACATCTAAACGAAGACAGATAGGAACAAGCCGATTCTTTCACTGAATTTGTCTCACTCTTAGCTTTCAAACGAGCTATGGCACGACAAAATCCGTCCACTGGAAGCCAAAATCGAAGCGAGCTGTGCAGAGGGGGGGGGACGTCAGCGAAAATTTTTTCTCTCCGATTGACTTGAAACTCACCATACCGATGCAGAATTTCACGCGGAATCCGAATCTGGCCTCCGTTTTCTCATCCGATGCTTCGTTTGGGCGCTACACACCAAAACGTCCCAAATTCTAACTCTGTTAAAATTTTGAAGAAAAATTTTTCTCGCCGATTGCCTTGAAACTCTCCATACCGATGCAGAATTTTACGCTGAATCCGAATCTGGCAGCCATTTCACCATCCACGACAACCTAGACGGTCGCCCACGTCAACCTAGACGGTCGCCCACGTCAACCTAGACGGTCGCCCACGTCAACCTGGACGGTCGCCCACGTCAACCAGGCGGTCGGACCAACTCACCCGAGTCTCACACTCTGTCGTTGCAGAGGGGGGGGGGAGTCAGCGAACAGTTTGTGAACGTGGACCCACCTGACCGGCACACCACGACAGACTACAACCTCTGTCGTTCCAGAGGGGGGGAGTCAGACCCGAAGCACCACGGCGGCCGACCACGACACTCTGTCGTTCCAGAGGGGGGGGCGCGCTGTGTTTATTATGGACCTTTTATTACTACTCTCCTCTACGTCTTATCTTGCTAAAAAGCATTTCAATGTGATCTTGTGAAAATTTATAAGTTAAGACATATGCATAATGCGGATAACTCAAAAGATAATTCGATAATTCAAGAATCGAAGAAACGGTGATTGAAAATCCGACAACTGGGACTTTGCGTCTCGTATCGATGATGAAACAACCGTCATTACGCTTCAAAGTCAGCAGATAGTCTTTCGCGTATCTAAGGAATGGGTCCTAATGCATTTTATTTTCTTTTCTCAATGGTGACTTGAACCCCTTAGCGAACGGATTTTTCGAATTCAAAGTGTCGAATAGTCGATCAATTATTCGAATAAAATGGCAAGTTGCTTCGCTGCCCTTGAATTGCGGCAACTTCATATCGTCTCGCAGAAAATTAAGGGCAGTCGCCACTGACGAGCTCATAGTCTGTGCCGCAATATTTACTTTCATTATAAGATTGCGATAATGTACATGACGTCCCGAAAGTTTATTTGCTAAAATCAGTGAATCCTTCATCTGCAATTTGTGTAGTTCTTGAATGTAAAACCAACGCATTTTTTCAGTTGATTCACCAGTTGTACGGGCAAGGATCTCGTATTCGGCCAATAAATTTCGCATTAACTTAAGCATGTGGGATGCATCACAAATCCAATAAATTTTGTCAGAAGTTCTGTATGGATGAGGAAATCATGTTCGCATTGTCTTTACGTCAAACGAGCACCCTAGAAGAACTGCAGCTCTCAAATTTACAGACGAGCCGTCGGCCACAACGCTGAGAACGCTCAAGCCGATGTTTGACGCTTTTATTATGCATTCTTTGACCAGTGTTCGCAAATTTTCCGCGTTTACATGTTTTGTAAATGCGTATCCAACAGGGATTTTCCAATGTATTCTAGTGCCTACTAAAATCAGCACCAAGGCATTTTGTGCTATTTCTCCCTCAACCGGACCATCACCATATTCAACAATAAATTTCCTCCTCTTTTAGTACAATTGTAAGCCGCATAACTGCCAACCATGCCTAACACTCGCGTTTACACGATGCAGATAAACTGACCCTCAATCTTTCTGCCCCACCATTTTGGGGAATTCCCATCGCCATGAGTGTTACAGCTTCTCGCCGGCGAGTCATGCACAGTCAGCGCTCTAGATATAACAGGGAAGATATTCTACCTCTATGGATATAGGTAGCTGTGATTTGCGAAGAGAAGCAATGTATCAGAATACAGCTCTTTGTTCACCATGCCGGACGAGGACAAGGATGAGGAAGAGAGGCGCTTAGACAGTAATAGCAACGGTTAATAGTTAAAAGATAGCGATGACTGTATTGGAAATGGATTTCCCTATTGTGACTGCGGTAGGTGGAAGATGGACGATGGAAGGCGGAATACGGCAGATGAAAATCGTCTCATCACGCCTTATGGAAAACACCTTAAGAAGAATGTGTAAAAAAAGGCGAGTGACATGTAAGATGGAAATGGAAGATGCCTTATTCTGTGTGACAGCGGCCTAAATTCTTAATGCAATATTTGCAGTTTTGACGTATGATTTGAATTAGAACTTGGATTGATTATCACTTTTTTGGATATTTTGATTTTATGGTTTATTTTTATTTAATGGTATATTCATGCAATTAAGTTCAAAACATCACACACATCAACGTAGCATAATTTTACCTGTGCATCGTTGCATTATTCTAAGTGATACAAAGTTTCTAGAATCAAGTGAGTGGCTGCATTGTAAATGGAGCAAAAAATAGTAGATTTAATAGTGTTTTTGAAAACATTAAAATTATATTTTATGAATGAATTAAATAATGAATTTATCTCATTTTCAAACGGTTTTAAGAAGTTTAGAAATTGTCTTGGATGCAAAGTTCATAACCCGCGATTTAAACTTTCTGCATAAAACCGATTTTTTATCGTGTTCTAAATGAAATTGTTTCCCTTTTACATAAATACTACTCATAATAGATTTAAAAGTACCAAATTTAGCTTCATGCTATAAAATATTGGATCCCAAGTATAAAATGTCCAAGTCATCATGCCTCATAATATATTTGATGCAACTGCTTATATGGAAGTGCATTTTTTCTTCTCAATGTGTAACTTAGACTCTGGCAGACTACTTACAATTCATATATTTTTTCAAAAATCTCTCTTTGAGATGCATTTAGCACGGATCAGCTGATCTCAATGCAGTCAAGCAAACTCCAAATAGTGTCGTAGTACGCTTTTATGTGATAACTGATCAAAGTACATCATTTATTAGAATCATTTGCCATTGCTTTCCAACAGATGCTCAGAATGTCATTTTTTAAAAAATTCGTAGAATTCAAGCTTTAAAATGCTATGACAGTGACAATATGATTGATTTGGCAAAAACTGACACCACCATTGAAGCAAATATATGCTATTGTGTTGCGTTTGTACTAATTGTTGTGATTGAATCATAAAACACTTGTTGGCTGTAATCGTATTGGTAATGAAGATAAGACAAAACGATGTCATTAGTTGCGAGGCCTTTCGCCGATTCTTTTCGGGCAACACTTCGGAACGCGTACAATAAAAGAAAAATCAAGTCATTATATACAGTTAAAATGAAAGAAAGGACGGATTTGATAAATAATCACTAATGCTGAGTCCAACATATTGAAAAGTCGAGGCACCGTCATACCTCGGATGTATGGGTTCCCTAAGCTTCATAAAGAAGGGATACCGTTACGCCCTATTCTTAGTTATGGTTAATTCGCCATATCACAAATTAGCTAGGTGGCTCGTTGATATCCTCGCGCCCTTTCGTGAAGCAGTATGCAATCATACTCTAAAAGATTCGTTTGATTTTATCAATCGCATTCGCTCTATAGATTTAAGTGGCAAAATATTTTGTTCGTTTGATGTCACATCACTCTTTACCAACGTGCCTCTGGTGGAAACCGTTGAATTCATAGAAGTTATTAAACACAAATATAACATTGACATTAGACTAAATATTAAAAAGCTGAAGTCCCTCATTCTTTTGTGCAGTAGTAAAATCCAATTCAAATTCAACAACAAATTATATTTTCAAAAAGATGGCGTCGCCATGGGTAGCCCTCTCGGTCCCTGCTTAGCTGACATTTTTATGGGTTATGATGAAAATCATCTTTTCAAAAATAGTCAGTGCTATAGCCTGATGCACTATTTTCGCTACGTAGATGACACCTTTGTTGTCTTTAATGATGAAAATCACATCACTAAATTCGCCTCCATGATAAATAGCGTTCATCCTAATCTGCATTTTACTAAAGAATCGGCTGAGGCCGGAAACTTCCCTTTCTGGATGTGTTAGTCATAAAAAACAACGACAATTATTTATCGACCTGTATTCATAGAAAACCGACGTGGACAGGTCTTTACCTTCATTTCTTTAGCTTTGTTCCTACTTCTTACAAAAGAAATTTAGTAAAAAATCTTTTCGATCGTGCGAGACGGATCTGCAGCTCCGAGCATCTCAATGCTGAAATAAAGTTTCTCTTTGAAACTTTACGCGATAATGGCTATCCATCCTCATTCATCGAAAAGTACAGCCTGCAAAGGCAAAGAGAAGCTGTTACTGGACCTGAAAAGAAGCCAGCTTACCTGATGGTTCCGTATTTGGGAGAACTGTTCTCAAGCGAAGTGAGAATGAGAGACCGTGCTGCAACAGCTCTGGCGTTCTATGCCATCGAACCGAAGATCGTCTTCTCCACCACCAAAGATTCCAGCTCGCCTCCTCAAGGATCCGCTGCCGCCGACCTGTGCCTCCGACATCGTTTACCAATTCACATGTAACTGTGGTGACAGTTACGTCGGACGCACGGAGAGGTGGTTGACCAAGCGAGCTGATGATCACCTTCCACAATGGCTGATGAAGGACAAGTGCAGGCGATCTTCAGCAGCACCGACAAGCGCGGTCACGCGTCACACGATGACGTGTACATCGTTCGATCGCTCCTACTTCAAGCAGCTGGTTCGCGCTCGCCACCCAATGTTGCTACCATTTCTCGAAGCGACAATGATAGCATCATTGCGGCCGGTTTTATGTGTCCAGAAGCAAACTGTATTAACGCTCGCTCTTCCGTGGCAGTGACTTCAACTCCGTCCTTTCTTTCATTTTAACGGTATATAATGACTTGATTTTTCTTCTATTGTACGCGTTCCGAAGTGTTGCCGAAAAGAATCGGCGAAAGGCCTCGCAACTAATGACATCGTTTTGTCTTATCTGAATCATAAAACTCCGACTATTCGCTTTGTATACGTTAGTGGGACTACAGTGGACAATTGCAGTTTGCAGTTCTTGCCGTAAAGCGATTTAGTATAAGTAATTTTATCAAAATACCTTCATGTGTAAACAGAAATAAATTAATAAAAAATTCATGATAACAACCGTCAATATTTACAAAGCACTCAGATAAGCTGCCGATACCTATCCATCAGTGGCGTATCCAGGAATATTATCAGCTGCTGCGGCACTGCATTGACAAACATGCACGTAGATGTACATTGTATACTTTGCCTAAGTCAGTCGCAGACTAATGATTTATTTTATAATTTAAGATGTGTCAATATGACTAGTAATAAGAAATAATGTGATGAAACTTAAATGCATGGTTGCTGATTTATGTCAAGCAGATAACGCCAACAATTCCTGAAAAATTTTACATAAATTTTGTAGTAAATGCCTATTTAGCTTAAACGGTAAATGTATGTGAATAATATTGCGTTGCTAGACTAAATTCACAGATGATCATATTTTAATACGATGACCAATAGAAATTAAAAAAACAAGTTTTTGCGCATGAGGATTTCTATGTAATGTAAAAACTGCAAAAGGCTCTATATAACCATACTTTTTCACAACCTCCTTGGTTTCAACTTCATGAAATCATTTGAAGTCAAATTACAATCAACATTTTCTGTTAGCTTCTTTTCAATTTTCAAAATTGCTAGGTCATTGAGGAACTCTTGAGTCATAGTCGTCCTCAAAAATGTTTCAACCAGCTTCATTTTGCTAAATGTTCGCTTGCAGACAACCGAAGTTGCTGGGATGACTAATGCAGTTTCGATTAGTTTCTTTTCATTTTGGGACAGTGAGGAAGAAAGATGCTTAGCTAGGTAATCATATAGGGCCTATACCTGGTAATGACTGATCACAAATGTTATTGGTCCTACAAATTTCTTGATAGACTGTTTTGTTAATGTTGTCCTTTGCAATTGCATTCACAATCACATTCTGCGATCTAAACGCTCCAATGTCTAACTCAGAGTTCATAGCAAGCTAAATGCCCACAACTACACATATGGACTACCAGAGCACCAGATGAGAAAATGACTGTTTCAATCGGCTGATAATTTCCCAAAGCGCAGCACGTATTGTTTCTCTCACCCATACAGCGTTCAAGCGATATCAACCAATTAGAGTTCAGTAATGAGATGTCTAGCTGCGGTGGGTGAGGTAGCAGAGAGATCCCAGCACGCCTTCAAAAAGTAGGCGCGGCAGAACGTTTTTTTAAGTGCGGAGGGATGGGGACAACATGAACATGTACTATATTGTATTACAAATGACCTTGATTACTTTGACGGGGTTTTAATCGCTCCATTGCTGAAGAAACCCCTCCCCAAGTCTCGTCCACCTTTGCCGGTCGATCGCATGTTGTCGAGAGTGCTGGTTGCAGTATTAGAATCATAATCGAAGGAAATTGCTCCGAGAGAGCTATCCATTATTAACCATAGAAAGCCGCCATCATTTAGGTACGATGTAGTGTTGTTTTCAATGTCCATGTGCGTTCCAATCCTTTGATTATTATTATAGATTGTCGGTTTCACAGAATTAGACAGGTCATCTCTTATTACTTTTGACTAGAAAGAAACCATCACAGCATGTAATGCTAATGAAATGGCACAATGAGCTGACATAATGCCATAGTTATCGAACAATGAGCAGCCAGTTCAACATTAAGCGCACCAAATTGTTCGAAGTATCAGTAATTGTTGACAACCGGATCACACAGCAAAGAGACACAGGTGATGTCAAGTTCTACGCAGAAGTTTGTGAACGTTTTTTTCATGCTCCTGCCATCTTTTTAATAATGATTGGAAGGACCAACATTATCGAGAAAAGTTTTACGTAATAATCTGAATTCTTCAAATCTGAAGGAATCGTGGCGATCGAAGAATTTTGAAGGAATTCATAGCAATCCGCAAGCGTTTAACGACATTTTTTCCTATCTCTACAGAGAAGGTTAATAGAAGATAATAATAGAGAATTACGAATAAAGAATTCTTTAAGTAAAGATAATAAAGAAATAAAAATTTCCTTTTGCACTTACTTTTCCTTTCATAAGAATTTCTTAATTCCTCACTTAAGAAAGAGCTTACTTTTCCTTTCTGTCGTAAGTTTCAGCATGTACCATCGTTTTGAATCAGTTTTCACTTCCAGCAAAGTGATGCGCTAAAACAATCTATTTCTGTGGTCGGATTGCAATGGATAGAATGATAGGAACATCAAAATAAGAGGAAGGGTCCAGTAGTCCGCGGGTTTTCAGAAGTCAATATAGCCGCGGAGATGGGGTCGAAAGCCGACTTTACATAATACAAGTTTGATGCTCACGAAAGTAAGTAATCTTTCACGCTTTTCGAATATTATACACTTTTGAATACCATCTGACAATATAAGAATGCGTGGCGTGACTCTCGCTATGGAGTTCAACGCATACGGGAAGAAAGCTCGATTTATTTGAATACATTTTACTCAAGCAAAAGTAACTTTCAAGAATCATGACTCAAAAATATCTTTAAAGCGTTTTTCGAAATAGGCAAATCATTTTATTTCAAATCCTTCTATGAGCATTTATAGTGTCGGAACGACATCAAAAATGCATCTACAATGTATAAAAATTATTTCATTACCATTACGGATGAATCAGCCCAGGGAATCATGATGCCACAGTGCTAAAGAGCGGAGGGCATAACAATGGCAACACTCTTCCATTCATGAGAGAGCTAAAGTTTTTGTGATATTTGCATGACCATCAAAACATTATAACGGATTCACTTGAATACTTCAAAAGAACCTTTGAATAACTTTGTGTTCATGACCTATTCATGGTCATTTTGAATATTTTTGAAAGTCCTCATTATTGCGGTTATAAAACTAAGTCGTTGTGACGATTTTCTCTACATTCTCTTTACTCAGTAGGCCTTTTTGTTTTCTATCTGTCAAGTTAAATAGTGAGCGATCTCTCAACGTCATCCGTCATAATATCTGTCAAAGTTCTGAAACGACAGCATTTACAAGTTTTGAGAAAATTACCGGAATTTAGGTGGAAAATATATTTGAGGTGATTCACCTAAATTTTGAAATGTTTTTCCGATGCTGCAGAATCTGCATCTACATGCAGAGCAACAACACTTCTTTCCAATTTCGAGCTCAGTCTGTAGAAATCAATTTTAGAACGATTGCTCAAAAGTTACTCCAGGAGCATATTCACTCTCAGAGAATGAACAGAAAAAGAATCCCGACAAGAATGAATGCAAAACCATTTCAGACAAAATCAGTCACATAGAGAGGAAATATGATTCTTGAACAAACTCTGTTGATTCAAGATGCGCATTTAAGGATTTCTCTAGAGAAATCTCTTGTTTCAGGAGCAATCATGCATGTGCTACGTATTTCTACTGATGTAAATGTGCAGCTGATTGATGCCCTACTACGCAAAACCTAAATGATTAAAAGGACTACATGAACTTTTCATTTTCAATTACTTTTGATGACTGTTGTACAAAGAACAGAATAGATGTAGATAGTGCGACAGTCAATGTACAAGATATTCAAAAATAAAGCGATTAGCCATTATGTCTTAAACATAGACCTGTGACGTCGGAGGCAGCACGTATATTTTCAGTTACAGTCGCCTGGACTTAGGTGTCGGACTTTTCGTAGTACTCATTCCGACTTTAGGGATTACAGTAATAGTTGCAATAATTTAATGATCAGATTTAAGAATTACGCCATCGCAACGAAGTGCTTAACGAATTACGAGCATGTCTATTCGCACTGCTTTTTCACAACAATGATAATTTCCATTTTTATGACGTGATTCTTATCTAGTTGCATGATAGCTGTGCATTCATAAAGTAAAGTGGATCACCAATTAAAAGTCTTGGAAATACTAGCTTTCTATCAGTTGTAGAAGAGCAGAAAATATTGATGTCATAGCAATACGTGTTTTCTTTGTCTTCTGAGAGAAGCGCACGAACGGTGGATTTGAACATTTTTATTTGATGAAAAAACTTATATTTGAATTAATCAATTAACTACATGTACGTGCAGATTACATATTGATGAAAGAAGCAAGTGACAGAAAAGTATCAAAACAAGAAAAGCACATATTCAACTATAGTGCATCCACTTGCCGCAAAATTGTCTTGCAATGGTGTTTTATGCACTTTTGGGAGTAATGAAATAATAAAAGTGATATTTGAATCTACCGAAGATTCAATTTTCGTCTTGTGGCATACTCTAGACCGACAATTCACTCAACCTTGATCAAAGAAAGATTGTGTTGATTTTCACTGGGATATGAACATGAAAAAAGTGCTCCTTATTTACACACGCATGAAATCATTAAAAATAGAAATACTGAAGTAGTACTGGGCTTTAGGAATTCGTCCAATACTTTATAAACATTCCTTTTGATATTTCTTTCATATTTGTTGGGGCATTTTTAAATCATTTACATGGTGAAAATTTGATTATGATTTCTTGAAATTTCATCATCATTTCTGAAACTTGAGTCCACTATTTTCTCAAAATAATGCTCACATTTTGCAAAATTGGAGAATACGTCTCATATTATTGACTGAAAGGTAGAGGGACAATTAATTCAGTGCAACATTATCACTGTGATATTTCCGAAGAAGACGAGAGACATGTGTTTTTCTCATTCTGCAAGGTTCCATAATGTTTGCATACATAGTTCACATTCCAATTTGCAAATTTTATAAATTGATTGATTACATTGGTGTACACGGAAAAGCTTTCTTTCTGAGGTAAGTGGCTTGTCAGTTGACCAGGCTAGATATAAGCTCGGGTCAGGCTGGAACTTGAAATATTTAGCTTTCGGGCCGGGACTTATCATGTTTGGAATGAAATATTTGTATTTTCACTATTATATTCATCACTTGCTCGTCTGTATCCTCCGCAACAACTCGTGTGTCGACTTAGCAACATAGTTCTTGAGGAATAGATTAGGCAATTAAGGATATATCTAAGCAACATAGTCCAGCAGCCAGAACGAGTTTCTGCAGGGTGCGAGGCCGGGAATGAGAATTATACGGAAATATGTGCATCCTATTCCTACTACGAGTATGTTAGTCCCTCTTCATGCCAGGTAGGATCAAAGAAGAGCAAATGTCAATCCAATGGGACGCAGATCGCAGTTTTGGCAAAAATGACATTTTCTATGAAATGATGTTTTCTCTTATCAACTGAAAAGTGCTGAGTCTACATGTAGAGCCACAATTTTTGGCATGACATGTTTTCAGGTCATTTCCTATCATGTGTATGTGATATTATCATACTTCTGATCGGCGATATGCGAGAATGTGGTTCAATGTGGATAAAGAAGGCCAATATGTTGGTTTTTGCCGACAGTAGGAGGCTTGTGAATCTAAACATCATAGATAAATGATCATGAACATGATAAGAAATGGCCTGAAGGCATTTCATGTCAAAAATATGGCTCTAGACTTAGTACTTTTCAGCTGTTGCGAGAAAGCCAAGAAAATTTCATTTTTGCCAAAAAACTGCAATGTGCGTCCCATTGAATTAAATCGTATTTTTCCTTTATCCTGTCTGGCATGAAAAGGAATTATCTAGAACTCAGCAGACGCAACTACGGATTCATAGTAGGCGTAAGATGCACATCACTATGTGAAAGTCTCATTTTCAGCCTCGTTCCCTGCGGAAGCTCGTTCTGGCTCTCGGACTACCACGCTGTTGCTCTTTTCGACTCAATATTGTAAATATGTCTTTTCAATTGATAAGTGTCAAGTGTATCACATGGTCAGTGAGTCGATTGAAGCCATCTACCAGGGAATACATCCAATTCAGACACCACAAGGCGAGCGGGACGTTTCTTAAGTCGGTCTGAATCACTTACTTTGGTCTGAATCGTGCGACGAAACGTGGGGATATCATGAAGAATGTGACTGGCAAAAATGAGATATTCTAGCTTCGAGAGATTGAAAAGCCTAACTTTGAATTAATTAATTGATCATTCATTTAATGATTTAATTCATTCATTTACTTCATTATTCAACGACAGAACTTCAGTTCTTTCGCCTTCACTGCTTTCATGAACCTAAATATGGCTTTCAAGAATAGGTACATACATTAAGAACGATCCAAACTAAATGGCAAGCTTCCCTTTTTTATCTTTCTAATATCGCTAAGTGGAACAACACATCATTTCGTAGTTGAGTTCTCTGCGTTTCTAAGGGGATCGCTTCACGTCGTAACTTCTTCTGTTCGCATTCTTTCTTATTTCGAGGATCTGCGATTCCCTCATGTGTTGGAACTCGGTCATAGACCACAGTAGCCTTCTGATTGACATTCTCCTGTGCCTTGACCGTCTTCGGAGACTGAGATGGTCGCGTATCTGCGTCATCGATTCTGCCTCCTCTTGTTCGTCAATTAATTCATTGAATTCAGATTCCTCTTCCACTTCAGATCCTCTGCTTCCATGTCTTCTTCGTCATCACAAGTAAATTAACTGGTGCAAATCGGCTGAGATGAGGTGGAGGAGTCACTCCAGGTGCATATTTTCCAACAGGAAGGATTTGGCCACCATTCAGATAGTCAAACACCCATTGAGGTTGAGCACACTTCCTGTCCTTGGGCTTCCTGTCCCATTGAGGTTGAACATACTTCCTGTCCATCGAGGTTGAGCATACTTCCTGTCATTGGGCTTCCTTTCCTTGGCCCTCCTGTCCTTGAGTTTCAACCACCTCATATTTAGAGTCTGCGCATCGTCGTGAGAGAACGTGAATTCAGGACCACACGATTCGGACCACAGGACTGTTGCTGCACAGCATCGGATTATCACACAGAGGATCTGACGAGGAGTTTATACCAGAAAATAGTCGACTTTTTGCCGAATTTCAAAGGAGCTCATCAGGAGCTTTGCTTTGCACATCGTCAGACAGGAACTTTCGCTCGCATGTTGTAGGTTGAGATGTTCTTTCAGCATTCGTTCTTCTAGCACTGCGTGATCTCCATCTTTCAACATACCATCCAATTCTTTGAACATACCAAATCCGGTATTTGTTGGCATTTCCAGTCAGATCATGCGGCATAATCCAAGTGACGGAGACACTGTGAACCTCGTCTTGAAAATGATATCCTTTGATAGAGACAAATGCATTTGTCAATGATTTGATTGCGATTACATAAATTGAGGAATTCAAATGCGAATGTTCGGCAGACGTCAATGGTATCCACTTGAGCTCCTGTAATGAAAATGATAGACCATGAAGATGAAATTTAGACAGTTTTCTATATCATTCAAGGTGTCCACGGGAGTTGAGTACCTTTCATAAATGATGTTGTCGATGTACATGTAGTACATATATATTAAAAAATATACATCTTCAAAACAATTATCAAAAAATATTATTAAAAAATGTACAAAATATTCATCCGACATATTTGCCTGTAATCTCATAAGGACAAGCAGTCGTTGGCATTGTCTGTCTGATATTTGTATGCTTCGTTCAGATGCTTCGATATGAACTGAGTCGCCTCCCCACTAGAAACTCCTATATTTTCTCCATAGCCTCAGACTCTGAAAGGCACAAAAACCACATTTTATATGGAGAAGGATAGAAAGCGAGTTATATATGCACAATATTCAAAACAATGAAGATTTACAATGGCATGTTTATTATAATACATCATTATATGATTACAATTCACCTTACTGCTCAACAATGATCAATAGACTAAGAAATTAGGCCCTACAGCACACAATCGTGTAATCAATGAATAGATATTTAGAATGATATCTAATACGATTGCACTCAACGCAGGATATTGATTTCTTCATCGAAACTTAAACACTATTCCTGGACTACAACACACATTGAAGCGTCGTGGGCAGGCGCAGTCATGATAACTGTACCTAAATCATGGCAGTTGCCAGCGCAGTGGTTGACAATAGGAAAGTAGCGATAGTAGACCTTGTCAGTGTATTGTTTGTGTATTATATTCACGGTTCATCATTTCCTTGTAAACATAGAATCACTGTGACAAAATAGCTTACGAAATATCACCTTGAGCCAAGAATTTGTGCAACTATGGCAGGCTTTGGCAATGTGATTCCTCTCAAGATCTTATGACATTTACTTAGATCGGTGCCTGATCTGGCAGCTGAAATGACCAACAACAAACAGTCATTGTCCATTCCAGTCTCAATTGATTCAAACAAACTGAAAAGTCAAATTTCTGTCATATTTCCCATTGTCAACCCCTGGAAGTCGCCATCGGTTAGCTACTGCTAGCTGTCTTAACAACGCATGACACGACGGTAGATTGTTTTCATCGTGCATGTCCGTTAGATTTGCTATGATGCAGACAATTAACATCATATAAAATCTCCGAGACAGAGAAATAGACAACTAACCGCTTGATATCAAGGCGAAAAGTCACATCGCACTGAATTATGTGACCTATCAGTAAAATTACCTACCGATCAATAAATTATAGATCTTTGTCAGTGAGCTTCAACAAATTTTACGTTGTCCTCTTACGTACATGTATATTATACCGTGTACTGCGCTTTTCTACATTTCATAGCTAATATTTTCAATATAATTTGCATAAGTTAGTATGCCAACAATTTGTAGATAGGTTATCACTTCATTTGAAAGTTAGAGTGTAACATTTATATAGTAAATTAGTTGCGCACAATGTACATAAAGCATAATCAGTTATTCTACATGAGACCGACTTAGCCTTTCAGACAAGGTTTTTATAACTTATTATATATCATACGACCAAGCACCACAGATTCCAAATTCACTGACAGTGCACATACCTCAATGTTTACCAACCTTTTAACATGTTCAGATTTAATGGCGTCAATTAACTATCAAGCACTCTTTCTTCATTGCATTTCCGGAAATAACTCGTGAGGATGAATGAAAATCTTCGCAAATTAAATTGAACATCGAGACGTTTCAGCAGCACGTGTGTCGGACGCTCACACTCCATTTCCATTCTAATCAACCAACTAAAACTTGAAAATGACAACATATCCATTGCAAACAATTGTCAATGACGAATCTCATGCGAGATTGGACCTTGCGTAAATTATGCAGAATTTAAGTTTTCTATACAAACTTGAATCTTCTATTAATTCTGCATATATACAATCAAGCTGCAGAAATTAATATTTTGATTTGAATCTTATGTGAACTATAGGATAAGAGCATAAAGTTCTGATTTTTATCAAAGCTCCACTCGAAATTAACAGAACTTAATAAATAAGAAATACTTGTGGTTACTAGCTATTTCATTCAGGGCTTGAAAATACCGCGTACTGAAAGTTTGTGCATGTATGTTTAACCCTGCACTCACTGAGCAGCTATATTATTTATTAAGTCTGTTTATATTTCTGAATGATAAATGAAAACAATTGCTTTGTTAAGACTTTATGAGCAGTGCATAATTCAATCATAATTAAATCAAGGATCTTCAATTAGTCAATATATAAGTGTACGTTAAATTGCAGGAAAGCTTTATAACGCGATATGTGTACTTAGGCTACTTATTACAGCCATTGCAACGAAAAATCGTTTCCCACTAATACCACACTTCTCATGTGCCCAATAGGAACTTTGTCCTACAGCAGAATCTTTGTGTCAGCACAAAATACAAAGAATGCACTTCGTTTACTTGATTCTACTAATTTATTGAAACTTGGGCTTTGGTTTTGTGTTTTGACCCAAGTTTTGGACCAAAACTTTTATTGGAGTAGTGAAAACTGTGCCCTACTTGCGACGGATAGGTACATGGATAGGTACATGTATAATTTAGTGTTATGAATAGGAACAAGTATGAGATCTGTTTTACTGGATAGGTACATGTGTTTGGTACACTCGGTTGAGTACACTGTGTTTTGGAAACGTCTATGATCGAACTTGTGTGGTTTGGTTCTGAGCACTTGGGTACGTACCGATAGACGTCCGTTGTTTGATTTTGAATGGGTTTGCTCAATTGCGACTATTGTGACTATTGCAACCATTGTAATCAAGATGACACATTGATTTTCCTTTTACGTAGACAAACTATGCTATAAATATGAGATAGTTTTTTGATGACATACTTAATGATGACTAGTATCCCAACGTCGTGGGTTGTCGCAAGAGACCTGGGATATTCGTTCAAAGCTATAGAAACTGTAACAAATCTCAGTGAAAATATCAACGCTGGTGATTTAGTTGATCGACTAATGGATCTAGATGAGCATTCTATGAATCACAATTTGGATCGTAGGTGGATAGAGGATTTCTCCATGCTACACTGCAATGATAGTGAAATTAGGAGGATCAAATTGGAACGATATCGAAAGAAGGAGACATCTGACAGTGTTTTAATAAAAAGTTCTCCCAATAAAAGTGACTTCAGAAGGAAATTAGAACAAGAGACATTCAAATTATTATGTGAACGGAACTGCGTTAAATGTTTTAAACAGGAACGATCCCTTCTCTTTTTGCCATGTTCTCATAGCGTTATGTGTTCTACATGTTATGTACCCTTTGAAACTTCATCTTGTCCCCTTTGTGATGAAGAAATATCTTCAACAGTCACTGTATATCGTGCATGATGAGTCATCATGCAGGTCTGTGATTGGTCACTATTGTGTCTTTGTTTGACTTTTCTATATAAGGAGGACATTGTACCGTTCTATTTCAAGCATAATTTGAGGCTAATACAATGTCAATCAGCATGTCGTTCACTTCCAACATTCCCATTTCAATAATTTGCCGAAGTCAACTCTTCACCGGCAATATATTTTATTCTGCCGTGAATATAACTGGCTATAAAGCGGATTTGGTGGATCTGATGGAGGAAATAGTGAAGTATTTCCGCTGCGGAGAGGACGTTTGTGTGCAGAGAATGTTAATGAGAGTCGTGAACAACGCTCTTACACGAGTTGCAAGATTTTGGCTCAATGAAGTATTTCGCCCACTAGCTCAAACGGAGATTGTACCGGAATACTCTCGCTGTTGGTGCAGCAGTATCCAACGGAAACTCAACACATGTCTCCATGACATTATCACCTCCAGCTACTATGACGAGAAGGGTGACAAATGCAAACTGGACTTGTTCAGTGGACCGCCATCAGTAAGCATCAATGTGGCTGCTCAAGGACATTCTGAGGTAATCAGTTTGCGGGCATACTATGCCAATATTTTAAAGACTTTCCATTCAAAGCCCTGCTGTATGTGCTGTCCAATTTCAAAACATCTAATGAAAGACATTGAGCAGCTCATAACTGCTACAAATCAGACTCTAGCCGATGTGAGTGTATATCAGTTTCCCTCTACAACTTGTTAAGTGTTTTATGTAATTTTATAAGTACCAGCAACAAACTCTGTGTGAATGCTTGTAAACTTTTGTATATAATGTTGTAAGTACTAAGCAAAAATTGTAATTGTATTATCTATTTCCATATTAGAATAAAAATGTCAGTAAAACGGAAGGCATCTTCTCGTCAATCGAAACGGTCCTTCAAACCTTCAAGTCAGTTTAAAAAGGCGTTGCGAAAGTTAAACAGGATACATGATAATAAGAAGAAGTGTAAATTGATTCAAAATTCAAGTGATGATTTCATTCGTGATTTAGCTTTTGCAATACACAAATGTCTACCTATTTACAAGCCTCTGTTGAATGCTGGCTCTTTGAATAGCATAAAAAAGTTTTCAAATCCAAGGAGTAGTGATAAGAAAAGGCGAAACTTAATTCAGCGCGGTGGTGGTGGGTTTTTAAGTATGTTAAATGATATTGGAAACAGTATTAATGGTGTAATCAATAGTCCGCTTGGAAGGATTGCAGCAACTGCTGCAATGTTAATATAAGGTTAGCGAATCATAAAGTGACACGTCATCACTTTGATTGATGAGTCATATATAGGTGTATATAAGGAAGACGCTTTAATGATATTTTACCACTTTCAAGTGACAATTCATTTGCGCTGGTTGAAAGCTCCGAATTAGTACTTGTTGAAACATGACTCAGAAAATGTATACAATCAGAGAGGAAGGTGACGCTTTTGAGAAAGATCTCTTGAAGCTTCGTCCGACACGAAAGGTGCAAGGGATTGGAAATACATTCTACTTTCAAACCTTGAATTATGGTGATGATGGCTTTTATCTTCAAGTTCCATTCTTCCACATTAATGGTATGTCTAAATCAGGGTATAGCAATATGAGACAAATGCGAGTGACTTTTCCAAAATGGCAACAGGTGATTCTTAAAACTATTGACTCCTTCGCGAAAGAATGTGTTGAGCTGCCTGAAAGTGCTCCCACTCATTGGAGAAAGGCATTAGAGGAAGGAGTTGGTTATAAGGAATTGCCGGAATTCGATACACTGTTTTTAAAACTATCGGATCATTTTCAAGCATTCGATCTCTTTACAAACGCGATGGAATGTGAGGATCTGAAACGGGGCCGCTATATGGGCTTAGTGCACGTTACCGGACTTTATATTGGTTCACATCGTTCGACTGGTAAAGTCGCATCTTTACAAATTAAGGTTCTTCAACTAGTCTATGAACCACTACCAATTGATAAATGTTTAATTAACATTGATAAGACTGCTTCAAGTGATGGGAAGGAAGAGAGCAAAAAGCGAGGGCGGAAATCTAAAGATGGGAATCCTAAATTAAAGTTGAAGCGCCAAGATGCTGACTTGAAAACTTTCTATAATCCTAATTGTGATGAGGAAACACAAATGTTTTAATTTGTAAATGTAACTTGAAAGTTTCTATTCTGAATGTAAATAAACGTGATCTGGAACATGTGTCTGTTTTGTTGTTCTAAGAAAAATTAGCGGGATGATGAGTTTAATGTTAATGGAATTATAAGATGACAGATTTTCGTCTATTCACTGATCGCACAATGTGTGTCGCTGGACCAAGTCAGTCCGGTAAAACTACATTTGTAAATCAATTGCTACAATATAGAAATGAAATGTTTAACAAGGAAATTAAGAGAGTCAAATGGTATTATGGAATATTTCAACCACAACTACATTCTGCACTTCGCCAGAAAGGTTATGAGATGAAGCAAGGGTTGCCATCAACTGAGGATATCAAAACAGGTGACTTACTAGTATTAGATGATCTATTACGAGAAAGCAAATCTTCAAAGGATGTAACTGAAATGTTCATTCAAACTGCACATCATAGGGAAGCTTTTATTATCTACATCACCCAAAACATCTTCGATGGAGGGAAAGAGCAAAGAACTAGAAGTTTGAATACATATTATTTGGCAATATTTAAAAATCCAAGAGATAGCAGTCAGATACATCATCTCAGTAGACAGATATTACCTTAACAACCTAAAGTACTTTCAAAAATATATGAAGATGTAACAAAGAAACCACATGGTTATCTATTTATTGATCTAACCCAGGAATGTCCGGAACGACTTCGATTTCGAACAAATATCATACCTAATTCCGCTGAACCAATGACAGTTTTCTCGGTTCACAGTTAGTTTTAAGCAATGTACTTTGTTGCCTTATTATTTTCAAACATGTCGTATTCAAAAATGGTAGTCATTCCTCAAGAGGAGTATGTACAATTGACTACATTGCAAAGTGCACAGGAAGTCAAAAATATAGATCAACCTATTACGAATCAACTTAAGGAACTAACACATAAGGATATGGAAATTCAGAAGATTAAGGATCCCTATCGATGAATGCAGTTAGCAGCTGAAAACATTGACGAGAGGCGACAGATTCGTGACAAATTGCGACGATTTATAACCTTGTCAACACCTCGACCATATCGTGTGCGCGCTGAGCGATTATTTGACTTCATTGATCCACATGTGAAGTTCAATGAGAGAGGGGAGATAATAGATGAAACAACTGGTGATGTTATTAGAAATAGTCACATAGATGACCTTCTACAATATGCTGTCAGAGATGTAAGGCGAAAACTAGGTGCACCACAAGGGTGGACATATTTTCAGAAAATTTTATCTGATCAAAATGTACCTCACAATATTATTGGAGGACCGACTGTGAATGAATTGGATAAGGGTCACTTACAAGATGGATCAAAGAGTAAAACACTCACGATGGCGGTCAAGCGAGAGCTTCATGATCCCGATGATCTGCAACCAAAAAGAGCTACTAGGCGCTCAATGCGTGTTGCGAAGGAGTATAGTAAATATTAAGCAAATATGAATTAAGCCTTGCCTCTCTCATATCATGTCGTTACAAAAATTTTGCTGTTGTTTGAAATCTGCGCTCGAAGGTAAAGCAGAAGAGGGCATAGAGGTTGATATCAATTGTGTTAGCAGTTGCTGTGCGAGTAATACGCGTGCAAATCAGAACAAAGACGATGAGTACAGCAGTGAAACTCAGAAAGATTTATTACGACTTAAATCATCCCGCAAGTTTCAGTCGTCCGGAGGTTCTAGCTCGTGCAGCAGGTGTGGGAATAGAGAAAGTCAAGAAGTGGTTGAGGAGTCAACCGACTTACACTCTTCACAAAAATGCGAGAAAGCGGTTTCCAACAAGAAAATATGTTGTTAACAATATAGATAGTCAATGGCAAGCGGACTTGGCTGACATGCAACAGATATCACAGTACAATGATGGCTATAAATACATCTTAACTGTAATAGATATTTTATCTCGCTATGCTTGGGCACGTGCGCTGAAATCTAAACGAGGACCAGACGTTGAAGCGGCTTTTCAGAGCATTTTCGATGAGGGGCGTGTTCCGCAAAGAATACAGACCGATCAAGGGAAGGAATTCGAAAACTCTCATGTTCGAAGTCTCCTTAAAAGTCATAATGTGGAATTGTTTAGTGTCAAAAGTGCTTATAAAGCTGCCATGGTTGAGAGGTTCAATCGCACACTGAAGACAAAAATATGGCGCTATTTCACTGCAAAAAATGCACATGTTTGGGTAGGTGTGCTGCAGAAATTTGTTAAGAATTACAATGAAAGCTACCATAGAATCATTAAGATGAAACCAGTTGATGTTACCCCAGATAATGCGATGGATGTATGGCTTCGATTGTATGATAAGAAAGCGAAAAACATTTCCAATGAAAAGAAAATTAATGTTGGTGATAGAGTTCTGATTTCAAAGGTTAAGTCTACATTTGAGAAGGGGTATCTACCTAATTGGACTGAAGAAGAGTTTTTTGTGGATGAAGTAAATACAAAATTTAGACCCACCATGTATAAATTAATAGATTACCATGGCAATCCAATTGAAGGAAAATTTTAATCTCATGAATTGCAAGTAGTAGACAGAAGTGAAGAGGTGTATATGATTGACAAAATAATTAGGAGGAAAGGTCGTGGCAATCAAAGGAAATATCTAGTTAAATAGAAAGAATATCCTGATTCATTCAATAGCTGGATAACGCACCAGGATCTACAAAATGTGGAGGTGGGAGACACTCGTAACTTTTAAGCTAATATAGCATGTGACTTCTTCCATATATGAGTTTAACATGTCTACTAACTTCAACATCATTCTTCCGAGCAATAGCAACCCCAAGATATTCCCAAGTAACAAACCATCTCTATACTCTGTTGAATTCGCTAATCCAATTACTCTGCATGGACCCCATGAAGTTGCTCTAACTGAAATTACTTATTACAACGATATCAGTTTGCTAAAGAACAACTATTTTGAATTACATAAAGAAGTGCGAGAGAAGGATGATTGCTTTTGCATATTTCAAAATAGTCTACATGGTACATGGGCTTTTCATCATCTAACTTTACATCCTTTTTCAACATCTTTACCATCTGTCCAAAACATGATTAAAATTCAAAAGGCATTTGCAACGTCAACTTTTGATTCTAAGGTTCCCACAATGAGCTTGAAAGATACAGAAAAGGAAATCGGTAGAATGTTTGAACGAATAAATGATCTCTTCAAGCTGACTTTGAATAAATTCTACAAACCAGTCATAAAAGGGTCAACAAAATTGATGAAGGAAGGGAAGCATGTTCTTCTTGTATTAGGTAAGGATTTGAGTCATACTTTTGGGTATTCCAGAACAACTTTCTCATCAAGGTATTGTTACAATGGACGTGGGTGGAATTCGGAGAGGAAAGTCACTGATTTTAAATGTAGAATTGTGCCATTGTATGCATTACAAAAAAGGAGCATCCGAGTAAAAAATAAATTTGAGGTCATTAGAAGTGTTGAAGACTTTGCAAGAAAGTTTCAAGGATCAGTGCCAGAAACGTTAATGACTTGTGAATATAAGAAAGAGAAAGTAACTTTATTTACTGTTGAAACGGAGGCAGAATTTCTTGTTTTTACTAAAAAGACACCATTGGAAAAGTCAGAGTCCGCTGTTATTGAATTTGGATCTGAAATGATTGGGATGTTTAAGGGCCTTGAAAGCGCACCTTGCCTGACAGAATTAAATGATACATTCAAGGTTCAATTGTCCTCTTCTAAACTCAAAGCATCAACAAATGCTTCATGGGATATCCACGTATACAGCGAAGACATATTGGGTGATGAATAGTCTACTTCCAGTGAACTTGTAAAAAGAGTTAATTTGAACATTGAAAGCTTGAAAACGCCATCTGAATTGTGTACAAAGTTAAATGACTTTGGTGTAGATTACCTTGATGCAGATGAATATCACTTTTCTTATGACCCACATAAGAAACGCATGATTGTAAAGGTAGGGAAGAACTCTCTTCTCAAGCTGGATAGCGTGTTAACGACCACATTGGGATTCTCAAAATCAACTATTTATGAAGGCACATCAATAGGCGATACAGCCCCATCACTAGAGCGTGATATAAGTAACTTATACGTCTATTGTAACATTATTGAATATACAAGGGTTGGCGACATTGAGGCCCCACTTCTGCGCACATTTCCTCTCTCATCCGTAAGGAAGCAACTAATCAATCGAGAATTTTTTAACACAATATATCTACCAATCAGCCGAAATTTCATCAATAGAATTGACATATCAATTCATGATGACGCAGGAGAAGTAGTACCGTTCTGTGGTGGTGTTACTGTTTTGACCCTACATATTAGGTCACCAGAATAAGGCTTTACGTTATTGTGACTTCCATAGTTATTCAATAGTCATAATGACAGGCATTTACAGTAGACCATCATATCAGAGAGGTTATCCCGTGTTTGTTGGAGGTAGACGACAAGTTGGAGGAGGCATATTTGGTGCACTAAGACGTATGGTTCTTCCAACACTCAAAAAGTATGGCGTACCAATCATGAAGCGTGTTGGAAGCAGGGCTTTAGATTTTGGTGCAAATGTTGCAGCTGATGCGCTTCAAGGTGAGGATATCGGTGAATCTATGAAAATGCGCGCGCAGCAATCTGCCATAGACGCATTAGATGATTTAACAAAGACGAGACGTACAGTTCGGAAGAAGCGTAGGAAGTCAAGACAAGTTGGATCCGGTCGAGTTACTAAGCAAAGACGCAGGAAAAGTAAAAAGCCGACTAGAGCAGCACGTTCTAAATCTAGACGTCGAGTGAAAACAAGAAAGCGCAAACGAAATTCCACAGCGACTAGAAACAAGTCAAAACGAAGGAAGACAACATATTTGTAAAGCTAATACGATGCAGAGTATAAATTCGGCTTTGTGTTTCTTCGATTCTCCCCCTCATCAGACAGACATCATCTCCTCAACAATTGTAGACATAGTCCCCACAACAAATATTGATGGTAACCACCAGCCTATTCAGTTTGATATACCTGCCAATCCTCAAGATTATATTGACTGTCAATCCATTGATTTAGAGTTGTGTATACAAATTAAGAAGACTGATGGCACAAATATTGATTCATCCAAGGATAAAGTGGGATTAGCAAATCTTCCTATTGCCAGTCTGTTCTCAGATGTGTATCTAATATTGAATGACAAACAGATTGAAGGAGGGGATCGAGCATATCCATATGGAGCATATATACATACAATGACTCAATTTCAAAAGCAAGCTAAACAGTCACACTTGCAAGTTTCTGGGTGGTATGATGATCAGCAAGGGAAATTTGATGATGTCTCAAATACAGGGTTGAAAAGACGAATGGATTTAACAGCGGATTCAAAGGAATTATACTTGAAAGGACCCGTCTATCTTGATTTCCTTCGTCAATCTAGATATTTGCTATCACAGGTTAAAATGCAAATAAAATTTATTCGTGCAAATCCTGAGTTCGCGTTAATGGCTATTGGAGCTACAAACTATCAAGTCAACATAAGTAATGCCGTGCTCAATGTAAGGCGAGTAACAATGAACCCGTCAGTCATCAACGAGCATGCGACAGGATTGAGGAAAAACAATGCAATATATCCAGTTAATCACAGTGTGTTGACAAACTTCACAATTGGTGCGGGATCATCCTCACATGCCTACCCAAATCTTTTTCCCACTGCAATGCCAAAGGCGGTGTATATCACATTTGTGGAAAATGAGGCATTCATTGGTGCTTTTGAAAAGAATCCATTCAATTTCCAACACTTTAATGTTAGCAAACTAGCACTCTATCAGGATGGGAAATTTGTATCTTGCAAAGCATATGAGCCTAATTTCAAAGATGGTAAATTCGCACGTGAATATGGTTCTACTTTCACCGCCCTCAACATGTTTAATACAGATCATTCAAATGGAATTACAATGGATATGTACAAGAATGGCTACTTCTTCATTATGTACAACCTCACAGCAGATGCAGATCTAGGTGGTGAAAGCGTAGGAGTTACAAAGCCTGGAAATCTACGACTGGAGGTATCATTTGAGTCACCTTTGAAGAAAACAATTACTTGTCTCATTTATGCTATCTATGATAGCAAAGTTGAGATAACAAGAATGAGAGACGTGACTGTCAGCTATCAGAGATGAGTAACTTAAGCAACATAGAAATCTTGAGGAAAATGAGGAAAGCTCATCCCTACTCCAAGACAATATTTCTCAATGTCTTTTCTAGAGATAATTTACCTGATTCAATTCCTTTCTATCCTTGTTCGCTTATCATCAATACGGATACCAACAATCTTCCCGGAAAACATTGGATTGCTGTATACATCAATCGTTATAAAGTGGCCGAATATTTTGACTCTCTTAATCAACCTCGTTTACATGATATCGCATTATGGATGAACAGGTTCTCCTGGACTGTTAGACTGTTAGGGAAGTGACATCGTTCCCACTTCAAAGTAATACATCTCTAATGTGCGGTGGCTATGTACTCTATTTTGTCAATGAGAGACCATTGAAAAATAACTGCAAAAGTGCTTTAGAACTATTTTCAAAAAACTGTGATAAAAATGATGTAATTCTTACTAAATATGTCGAAACAGTTTTGAAATAAAGTTTTATGTTGTATCATTAACTTGCTCTCTTTTTTTCCAAAACAAGGGTTTATAAGAAAAACAAAAATATGTTTATATTTCATTATCTATTCACATATATACAAAATCTACAATTTGGTTTTCATGAAACATTTTTTCAAATCACATATGATGGGAGGCACATCACTTATGTTTTTAATGCCGGTTATCACAATCTTTCCATTATGGAACACATGAACATGATATGGATGCCAGTTAGTCAATTGAGCTGCTGGAAATAACTCCACTTCATAAGTTAGATTATGTGATGATGTAACTTTACGGAAATCATAGTGATAGTGTAATTCACATAACACGGTCATTGTCTTCACTTTCCAATCAGATAATGAATCACCAAGTAAATGTTCCAAAGTTAAGTGTAGATATGAGAGATCACCCTCCATGACCCTTCCAATACATTGGATTGTTCCATTTGGAAAGAATAGGATAGTGAGAGATCTATCCTTCCTCTGAATCCTCCATGTTAACATTGAGGGTCTTCCAAGATGTAAGCTTGTTGTCGGCTTCAATTTGCGTTTTATCAGTAACCATTGTTTTCGGTTGGGTATATTCCTCTCGATCTCTTGTAGATTGAGTTTTGACTTTGCTTTTGTAGTTAACATCCGATTTACAACTTCCAACCGTTTGATGTCCTCCATCTTTAATGAATGACGTTATCTGTGGTAGTATCTCCCTTGTAAAGGTTTCCCATGTGACGTCACTGAAACGAAAAAATCGATATTCAACATCTTCACGTTTTGGTGAACAGACGTATAGTTTGACTGATGAATCACACTTTATCCATACCTTGTCATCGAGAGGAATCTTGATCCGAGTCTTATGGTTGTCAATGAGATCCGCAAAGTCTTTCAGTGAAGGCAATGAGTCAATACTAATGCAAACGCCACGATGTTTTCGATCACTATTTGCTATTGAATGACGAAATGCTATTCTTTTAGAATTTGTTATGTGAACGTTTTGAACGTCACTAAGTTTCCATGTTCTAATGTAATGAGGCATGTTCCGAGAGCTATGTTTCAAATTGAGGTTTAATGTTTGCCTAAAGTTTGTTATTTTATTATCTCAACATATCGGAATGATGTTGAGTACAAATTCTTCACATATTCATTCACATTAGGACTACCTATTTATTAGTAATCATTTCTACATATCGGAAAGATGTAGAAATTTCAATTTTAGTAAGACTACTTATGCATTAGTAAGTGTTGCTACATGTCGGAAGATGCAGCAATCGCAAGATCTATTACAAGTGGAATATTATATTGTTTTTATTTAGACTTATTCTACATCACCTGTGACAGGAAGGCATCTCCTTCTATTCGACGGTGGGGGAAGACCTAGGCTGTAGTGTCCATATGGTAATGATAAATTTTTATCCAGCCAACAGCGCTTATCCTCCCAAAGTGAAAGACCTCGCTTCCTAAATGATTTTGTGCTAACTATGTGATTTTTTGAATTTATAATTGTCATATCTTCAGTTGTATCATTCTCACTATAATAGACACTCCTATAGTCATCATGTTTCAATTTTTTAACTGCTGCTCTCTGAATTCCTTTTGCACGTTTGATGCTATGATTCGTAGAGTCTAGATATTTCATTAAATACATTTTCGGTTTTAGTAGGATCATTTCCTCAAGCAACTTTCCAGCACACTCATCCTTAAAACAACCTAATCTAGCTTTGTTTGTAGTTGAGTATAGTCGGTGATGACTGTCATAGTTTGAAGAGTCAAACTTTTCACCGAAGTATAGAAGTATATCTTCCAGACGGACAGATGGTGATGTGTATAAACATAGGAAGAAACTGTCGGTATCACCTCCACAAAGCCGCGTTCTATTTATCAGTGGACACCCTTTTAGATCATTGTAATATAATTGATACATTTCCAACTTACTATAGTCAAGTACTGCTTGACCAACATATATTAATTTATTCAAAACTATTGAAGGTTTGTACATTTCCATACCAACCAGATCTTCATCAAATATTTTATGTTGAACATAGAGAGGATGATTTGACAATTTCAGTAGTTGTTTCTCAGTGTTGACTAGTTTAAATTTTTTCCTTCTCCTTACATTTTTCAATTTGTAGAATGACTTTTCGAAGTCAGTGTTTGATTGAGCCCTCTTTTGAGAGTTCATATCAATGTATGTTTTTAACCAAGGCTTTTGTGTGAATTTTATGCCACTATGAATCTTCTTGATTCTCATGCCCATGGTCAAGTAAAATTTTAAAATTGAGTAGTGGACTACATAATTTTCCCTATCAAATTGATGGAGCAGAAGTTTCTTGATAGAAGAAAAATGTGTATTTGGTCTTACTTTTTCATATAGATTTTTCATATAGTGTGAAAACATTCTCTTTTCAATCATCTGCTTTTCTGGAGCTAATGGGAAATCAGCAGTGTCATCATGAATGGCTGCAAATTCCCTAACATGGAACGCATGCTTTCTAAGAATGATGTTATGTCCACAGTAGGTGTTGTTGGCGTGATATCATACACACGTGCATGGCCATTGAGTGCGCTTTCGCTGAGACTAACAGTTCCATAGTTATTATGCATATTCATCTCACTATTTGTGTTATGTACATTCATATGCTGTCGAAATCTACTTATAGAGTTATACGTTTTGCCACACCGAGAGCAGTATTGCATAAAGTTTTGTATGTTAGTTGAAGCGCTGGTTGTTGGCTTAGAAGTAGATCTATTTTGATTATTTGAATTTGACTCTGTTATGCTATCATTCGGTTTATTATTACATACAAGTTTATGCGTCTTAAGATTATCCATCCTATTCGTCTTATATGGACACTTGCTACATTGATACGTTTTTCCTAACTTACAAAATTTTTCATGTCGTTGCAAATTGCCTATGAGAGTGAACACTTTTCCACACTTGGTACAGACAACCATGATTATTGATGAGGATTGAAATTAGCAAGCCCTTATATACATCTACCATCTAATGACGTCAGCGTCATCACCAGCCAATACCGTATTTTCCGATCTGTTGTAAAGAGAAAACACATAAAATTTTCAGTAATTAATTTTTCAAAGAAAAAAAAGTCAAAGCTTAACACATTTCACAATACCATTGTGGAACAACTTCAAGTGGCTGCAGCTTTCACTGCAGCCACCCAAGTCGTCCATCCTCGTTAGACGCACCTTTCTAATGGCATTGTCTCTGCACTCGATGTGCACCAATGTTTCTTTGTCGTGCCTCTGAATGTTGGTCACTTGCGAGGCCAACAGGAGGTTTGATTGAGTTATATTTTGTAAGGACTCAACCAAACCTCTGTTGTCCTCTATTAGCTGAGCCTCACGGGCCTCTGACTCCCTTAGACGCTCTTGGCAACGGCCTAGTTTTGAGTAAATGTCTTCATCCGTCGTTGCATCGAGGTCGACATCATACTCTCGCACTGGGAGAGGGGCCTTGGAAACTGTAGCAGGAGCTGCGGCGGGGATAGGAGGTGTCGCGGAGGAAGGAGCTGCGGCTGGGATCGGAGGTGACGGAGAGGAAGGAGCTGCGGGCGTTGGAGGGGGTGGGATCGGAGGTGCCGGACAAGAAGGAACTGCGGGCGATAGAGGACGCACAGGGGATGGAGGAGCAAGCGTCATCATCGGGGACAGCGGCAGGCGGACGCTCCAGCTGGGGGATGCCCGGATGTGGCTGAAGTACACCTCTTCCTGTGAGGCACACATGACGGACTCCTGTAAACAAAGGAAACAGTTGTTAATTAGGATAATTGTCAACAAAGTAAGTTTCAAAATGTTCTAATAGAAAATTCTACACTGAAGCAGTTAACCAAGCTTCATACTTACATTAGTAACAGATTCATCGTCATCATCGGATGACGATGTTGGAGAATCGTCGGATGAGGATGATGTTGCAGAATCCTCGGATGAGGATGATTCGCGTATGGAGTAGGGCCTCTCCTCATTGTCCTCAATGGACGTGGTTGTCGCTGGCGTGCTTAAAAAGCTCCTATGCTTTTTAAGGGATAGAGATCGCACAGCCTGCAGCGGAAAAATGTGACAATATGTTTATATAAAGAGATAGACATAGACAGGTTTTCAAGGTGTTGTTGTTGTCTGTTATCTGAGCGTAGACCACAGCAATCACACTTACGGGGCTAGAAGCGAGTTTTTTTTCTCCTGGGGAATTCCCTCGAGGCAGCTTCGGGCATGCGGGGATTGATTGAGCACTTGGAAACAGCTAAAAAAGAGATTCATATTTGAATTCTCCTTAGAAACTATTAAGCAAATTAATTTGTTACCTTTCGCAAGTTTTCAACCACATTTCCATCTTCAAACCCGACTGTCATCGCTTGAGGTGGTTCAGTCTGAAATGTTTTAACAACATTGATTTAATTATGCATATGAATAATAACCCAAGTAAATAGATTCTCACATCTTTAACGATGAGTTTTTTCTGCACCAACACCTTTGTCTTCTTCGGTGGGGGCATCACCAAATCCTGAAATGTGTAAACGACATATGCTTATATTGACTTAATGAAGTAGCATTTTATCTATCCCCAGTGGATCAGTTATTCGTTGAAGCTAGGATTGACATCACTTACCTCAAAATCGCTGAAAGTCTCGTCGACAAATTCTCGGGACTTAGGGGCTTTCTTGGGAGCGCGAGACTTAGGGGCTTTCTTGGGAGGCTGTTGAGGTTCGTCCACCTGGGATAAAACACCTTCCACCGGCCTGTCCTTCGAAAAGAGGCGTTGCAACTTCTTTTTTTCATTACTAGAAGTCAAATTGATCCCTTTCCGTCCATTCTCAAGAGCACAGGGGGTATGACGAACAATGTAGGCCTTCGCCGAATCGGTGTTAGCCTTCATATCACTCCTTTCATACGTCCTACAGGAAAGGCAGTAGATGTAGGAGCAGTCTTCTCGGAAGGTGCACTCCTTGTGCCCGCTTTTGTTGGCATGTCGAACGGGCAGTTGACATGTCTCACAGAAGTGGAAGACGAGACGTTGTCGTGCGATACTCTCATGTCGAACCATTTCTGTAGAGGATAAAAAACTTTTATTATAATTTAATCCCTTATTAAATAAGAAATCATTTATGTACCACCTTCAAAGCTTTATTAAGTACTAGATTAATATTAGACAAATCTTAAGAAGAAATAAATTTATGGATGAAATAGAAACTGAGATTCGAAAGTTTAATTTCATTTCAAAGGGTTTGTTTATAAAAAGACATAAAATTTGGAAACAGCTGATTAATCATTATTTAATTACGAAATAATAATAGAATGAAAATGAGATTTCGAAAATTTCAACCATTAAAAAATTAGTTTAATTAAACAAGTTTGAACTTTATGGAAGCAGCTGATTTATATTTCTTTTAAATTGAAATAAACATAATAGAACGAAAGTAAAATTTTCGAAAATTTCAACCGTTAATCAATTCGTTTGATTAAACAAATTTGAATTCATACATCAGCTATCAGATGACATTGAATTTTTATTTAAATATCTTTTTATTTAGAAAGAATGTGTAAAAATACGGATGACAATTGCACTTTTACTCAGACTTATACAGTCATGTCTCTTCTGGATGACTTAATATAGGAAGAAAATAAAAAAACATGGTTAATAATATAACATAAAGTGTTCCTATCCTAAAAACCCAAGCTTCTATATTTAAAGCTATTTGGTTATAAAAATTTAATAATGTTCCTACTCCCGAATATCCTATAAAGTAGCACAACATGACAATGAAACTCACTTCAGAATTGTAATAAGAACCGGAGAACGGAGGAACGAAGAACGACATCTGCTATGGACACTGAATAATTTGAAAATGAGTGAAAATTCGTTGTGTGAAACTTCTTTATATATGAAATTGACAATCAACTATGAACAAAGACCTTATGACATCACATCCTGGAATTGGTACGGTTAAACAAAATTGATAACTCAAACAAGAATTGGAACAGCTGGTTTATTTTTAACCTTAGAAATGGAAGTGCCATCATATGTGTTGAAAGATTTCTACATGTAAACAGTAGAGTGAATTCAAAGTAATATGAACTGATGGACTGATGTATTATTTGATATACATGTTATTATTAATAGTCAAATAATGATTCATATTTGAAGATATAAAACGTGTGGTTTGAATAGAACATTAAAATTTGAATTAAGCGCTAAATTTCGAAAATTCAAATTTCGCGCCAAAATTCGAATAATCAAATTTAAAGACTTTTTCGAAAATTTGAATTTCGCGCCAAAATTCAAATAATCATATTAAAATACTAGGTTAGGGTTAGGTTTAGGGTTAGGGTTAGGTTTAGGGTTAGGGTTAAGGTTAGGGTTAGGGTTAAGGTTAGGGTTAGGGAAGCAAGAAGAGTATCTATAGCACCCGGAACCCATGGGTAAATAAATTTTCGAGTGCGCGAAGCGCACTCGAAAATTTATTTACCCTATAATCCGAAAAATTTCGAGGGCGCTAAGCGCCCGAGAAATTTTGAGGCCCCCCCCGCCGTGTTTGAAGTGTATGAAGGTCAAAGGTCAAGGTCAGGTCTAAGGTCAAGGTCAAGTGTAGAGGTTTGTATATTATGGTCATTTTTGGTTGTAAAACTTTAACTTTGAAAATTTTATAAACTTAGTCATTTTTGTAAAAAAACTTGGAATTTTTTCAAGTTGCATACAGATGCATACAACTAGGATTTTTTCACCAAATGGGTACATACAATATATCATTCGAATGCTCTTTTCATGCTGATTCTAATGGTGTATTGTATGACATATGTATGACATATAACTAGAGAGCTACATGTCTTTAAAGAATGGGCTAAAAACTTAGTGAATTTAAAAATCTAACATTTGTCTGCTTGCATACAGTTGCATACAACTAGGATTTTCCCATCGAATAGGTACATACCTTATATCATTCGAAAGGTCTTTTCATTCTCATTCTTATGGTGTCGTGTATGACACATGTATGATATCATCCTGGACTGCTACAAGCATTTTAAAATTAACAACATAACTGTTTCTTTAAAAGTTATATGTTCCTATTTATTTCAAGTTGAAGTCTTCATATTTGATTTTTGTTTCAATTCAGTTATTGAACATCATTAATTGTAGATAGTTATCCCCCTTTCCCATTCAGACTTTAATTGAAGACCGATTTTTGAAATGATAAAACAAGTCTGTTCATATATACAAATGAATATTAAATGAAGAGATTAAGAAAAAAACACACTAAATGTCATCAAGGTAAGGAAAGGGTACAAGTTTTTTCAAGTCCACTTGCACATGGATCCTGGTCTTTTTGGGCGCACAGGGACAGCGACGTGGTGTGTCAAGGTCGATGACTGAAAATTCGAGAGCGGTTGTGAGGTTCCGCTCGTTTGGCTCCATTCGCATGAAGACCCGTTTCCTGTGGTACTTTCTCAGGGTTTTCTTGACTTTGACCGTGACCCTTCCATAGAGTGGCGTTCGCATGGACTTCTTATTCATGTGACGCATCGTCTCGATTGATACGTCACTATCTTCATCACTCGAGTAGTCAGGCGATGCAGGGGCTTGGGTGAACACCACCGGCTCGTTTGGTGTTGTCGATCGCTCCATCGGAGATTGGGGAGGTGTATTGGTACGTTCCACTGGCGAAGTGGTACGATCAGCAGTACCGTTCTCAACTGCGGCTTTCTGTTTGCGATCCATTATGACTTGCAGATTTAAAATAATTGTAACTTGTAAACGTGAGGATTAGAACCTTTGATAAGAATTGGTACAAACCTCGGACTTATATACTTTTTAAACAAAGGAAATCCTAACAGCCAATCAGAGAGGTACCGAACTTCCCTAAAGAATATATGTAACTATATAAAGGATGTCATTGTTCCAAACTGTTAAGTACTTATCCTCAACGTTCCATAACAAGAAGCATGTCCTCAAAACCACTATTTTATTTTCAAAATGACAGCCAAGTCATTATGGGAGGTCAGTTGGATATGACCGTGCATCTCTCTTGCGGCTGCAAAGTGGCCCTTTGGAAAACCTTGACTGTGTCAGCACTTCAAAGGCGGAGTGGACTACCGGTGAAGTGTCCGGTACACGAGTGTGACCATAACTTTAGTAAAAATCAGACATTTCATGAGTGGTGTGATGACTTCCTGAAGATCATGGAGTCGCCTGAGGGACGTGATTTGTACCCGTCATTTATTTTTCACGCTTAAATTAAACTTACATTGTAAATCTCTTGTCTTTTCATTTTAAACATAGTTCTGGAATTGGTTTTCTTATTGGGGAGCAACTAAATCATAGCTGCACAGTAAAGTTTCACATCTAAATAGTGCTACATTTAAAATATTGTCACAATAGTCGCAATTGAGCAAACCCATTCAAAATCAAACAACGGACGTCTATCGGTACGTACCCAAGTGCTCAGAACCAAACCACACAAGTTCGATCATAGACGTTTCCGAAACACAGTGTACTCAACCGAGTGTACCAAACACATGTACCTATCCAGTAAAACAGATCTCATACTTGTTCCTATTCATAACACTAAATTATACATGTACCTATCCATGTACCTATTGATAACACTAAATTATACATGTACCTATCCATGTACCTATTGATAACACTAAATTATACATGTACCTATCCATGTACCTATCCGTCGCAAGTAGGGCACAGTTTTCACTACTTATTGGGTATACCCAAAACAAGTTTTTGTCCAACCTTGTTTCATATGTCTTCGTGTGTTGGATTTGATCAGATCTACGTTGGAGTGAATTTTCTGAATGTTTTCCATAATCAGTTAACATGGTTAATCCTGATCGCCGGCTCGGCCGGGCCACATGTGCGGCCATGCAGTGGGCCGACACCCTGAAAATTTTGGCCTGATTCCTCGGCACCCTATTTTCAAAGCAAATAGTTCAGACTGATAGTTCAGTCAGATTGAATAATATGGATGTATTAGTGTGATTCGCCTTTCGTTCGATTAGATATTGCACAAGCTTGCTAAATTCTATGAAGTATGAAGTAATGTCTATGAAAAAGACAAAATCATTTTCATGAATCATATATGACCATCAACTGGAGCATAGATACAAATTTTGCTTAACCCTCGCATCACTGGGGGCGCTTTTCGCCCCCCCCCTCTCTAGCGAATATATTGAATATTTTTTGAACCAAGCAAGCTATGGACACCAGATTTTCCATAGCTTACTTTCTACGTATGATGTAACTTTTGACTGAATGAAAATAAATTTGGCACTATATTTTGGTATGAGATCCATTTTAAAATTTGAATGTTTGGAATATTTTGACTGATTTCGGTAGGTATATATTATATTCACTTCTAATGCATATTGCGGAATCAGTTCTTGATGAAATAGGTTGAGATTACATAAAGGATTCTTCCTATCATCATTATAAAGACACTCACAAGTGCAAAGTTTTTGAATTTGAAATTATCTGCTCATTATGCATGCACGTTTGAAATTTGAAATTCAAATTTCAAATATGATTGTTTATTGTCTTTGCACTTTTCAGTTCTGCATCTAATCAGCAAATTATTGAAAATTGTCAGAATCATCGCTGCATTTTTTAGAAGCTTCACTAAATTGGGTTGTTTCTTCACTTGCAGAAACTAAATGCTAAAATGTGCGATTTTAGTGCTATCTGAATTGAACTAAGACTTTGAATTATTTGACCTATGACCTCATCGAATACAATGATGTGATCTCATAGCGATTAATAATCATCATTTTATTATCCACCTTACCCAGATCTTTTGATTGGCGTATGTTTTATTAGCTTTAAAATAAAAACGTTTAGTTTTTAAACTTATAATGACGCTTCTTGACCTTTGACTTTCATCTCAGCACAGGGATGACCATAAAAGCAAAACTAATGCTGTTTTTCTTAATCCCCTTTTAATGCCTCTTCGATTGATGTGTGGTTTGGAAAAATTGGTTTTTGGAGATCAGCCGTGAGCGATATTCGACTCCTAACAGTGGGACGCGTTCGGAAAAACACCCCATTGGGGTGAGGGTTAAATGTCTCACGTTTCTGGGTGTGAGGCACGCTATTCGAAGCACAGGTATTAGATCTATTTCTATTCCCTTAAGGGACTCCTGACTTCGCCTGATTTTTTTTGATGGAAGCACTTGCGCCTTCTAACATTTAACTGTGGAATAAAGCTGATAAATTGCATGAGTTTAGCATGATAGAAGTTTGGAAAAGCGATGGATTGATCAATTTAATTCCATCAACAGCTAGATTGGTCACAGCGTGGCCACAGTAGCAAGTCAAAGTGGCGGGGGGGGGTGCAAAATGCAACCCGCTCATCCACCAACAGTTAAATTGTGACTTATTGAAATAGCCTTTAGACTTCTTGCTTATTTTTAATTTTTAAATCACTGCAGGAACTGGCCTCTCCGTGACTTTTAAATGATGATTTGACAAAGTTCCAGCAGCTATTTTTCAATCTCCTCTTGAGATGGTTTCCCTGCCTCGGATGTTGAATAGCATTTTGATGAATAAACACCATTACAACAGAAATGATCCAATATGCGCAAAAATGTAGTCTTGTAGAGTGAATGGTGACTTTGATATGATCACACAACGCTGACAGTTGTTTTACGGGAAATGTTACACGAGATGTTTTATAAATGATGAAGAGCCTTTTCAAGTGCACGAGGTAGAACTTAGCAAGGAAGAAAATTATTACCGGCTGCTGTAGACTACATGTATTTCAATCTTATATGAAATCGCCCTTGTTGTTTATTTAATTGAAATAATTTTGTCTTTGGCTAATAGAATTGGTTAAATGATCCACGTATAGAACAAGGAATGCAAATGACATCTGAAAAAATCTAAACGCACTTTAATAAAATGAATTAAATAATTGAATCGAATCATCTTTATTCGATCTACCACTGTAATCACACATCTGAACGTCGGGTTGGTTCACAAATGGAAGATTTTAGCATTTCACACGAGGTACTCTTTGCTTGTGCTCAAATGCAGCTAAAAATAAAATTCTTTTATTTATGTCTCCTGTAAAGTATAGTTATGCAGAACTCTCTTTTATCAGCAAAAGATGTAAGGAATCTAACGATCATTGATTACTCTACAGGGAGAAGAAAATGAAATAATGATTTTGTATGCAGTGAACGTGGTGATCAATTGATCAAATGGCTCATTAGAATTCAAAACGCTTTCAGATACGCTCATTCCCTTCATTCCCCTTATTATCATTATCGTTTGATGAGGTCCCATAGGAGGTCCCATTGGACCAACAAAAACATTCAATGCACTATGATATAAGCTAATGAATTACGCATGTGCATTTTTTTAATGCATGCAAGTTATTCATTATTTCGCTTGCTGTTGTTGCAAGGCAGAACGTCGTCAAGTATAGTAGAGTGCTTCCTTTCAGGGGCTGACTCGGAATATCGATTGTTCGTTTTCCTTACACATGATTGTCATGTTTATGTTAGCACTTCAATTATTTATGCAGTTGACACTGCAAATTGCACGTGGTTTTTAACTTTTACATTCGAATGTTTCATCTCGTGTAAACCACGCTATTTACGAACAAAAATTTTGATTTTTTCTGGCAATAAAGACTAGTGTAACTTCACTGTGGCAGGTGATTCTCACTACTTTTTCAGTTGGCACAAAATGATGATTTTATCATTGCACTTAAGAGCAACATTTTTACTTGTGACTTTTGAATTTGAATTTTTGAAAGATGATGGTCTGCGACCGAATTGATACTCATTGGGCCCAAAAGCAATGTGTATTGCCTCATTAAATATAAATTTTGTCGCACTTTTTCATATTTTAAAATTTCAAATACCATCATTCTAACTGATATTACTTCTCAGATAGCAATATCAGAATTGAGATACTCTTTAGTTGAGTCTAAGTAATCAGTGTCTTGCCACATGAGAATGTAAATAAATTCAGATTATGCAGAAAAACCACAAGATCCCAGTGCAACGATTGCGACCGTCCAATGCCCCAGTCATCAAATTTCCAAGGTGATCACAAAATGTGAAGACTGTCACGAACTCAATTAAATTTTCAGATACGTGTAGTCGTGTACATGTACAATACGAGCAAGTCAGATTCTGTCATGAATATGAATAACCCTAGCATAAACCACATTCCGCTTTTGTCTTTTCATGTACGTTAGAATCTGCAGCGTATCCAAAATCAGCACTTCCTATTTTTCTATTATAAATTTATAGTAGTGACATCCAGGTCAATTTCAATAAATTTGCAAAATATAGCATTTAGGCCTACAAGGACTTGAAACCGTAAGTTAGGCCTAATTTTATCAATTAGAATTTATGCATATGCATATTGTGAATAATACAATTGTTAGATGTCCATGATTACAGATTATGATGTCTTGATTCAGTGCATTTAGGGTTTGACAAAATTTCTGTCGATTTGACCCGATGAAGATGTTGATTTTGTTGACCTGATGAGGGTAAATTAAGTTACAAGATAAACCTTTTCAACAGAGCTCGAATGATATGCTCTTCCCAACATCCTCAAGATGAGATCAATCGTCTTATCATAATACTGCAACAAAATGGGTATCCAGATTGATTCAAGAAATTTTCAGCATAGACAGGAAGAAAGAAGTTATCCCAAATGTTCCAAAAAGAAATATTTATTTCAGCATTCAGTACATCAACGAAAACGTCGTTCAAGAAGCTAAGAGAATTGTGAGTATGGTTGAAAGAGTGCTAATCATGTCAAAGTAATCCTTTCCCACCAAGCAGTATTTATCCGGCAATTTTTCGGATATCCCTCAAACATTACATTGATATCTCCTTGGCAATTGGTCGATTATTATGTGACTTTAAAAGGCGAGCCTAATATTAAAATATTCTCTCACGTCGATGCGCTCTCACAATGAGTTCGTGATTTACGCTCTGCGGTGGTGTCATTTTCTTCGTTTAGAAAGTGAAAACTGTGCTAAAACCTACCGACGATTGCTCTTGCTGTTATTAAAAATGATGTATGCTACTCTTTTACGGATGTTGCTGAGGATATTGGACGTCGCCAACTTAAGACATGTGAGCTACAAATATGTAAATAGCAATCGCAGAAATTCGAAGTCATTGGATTAAATGTCCCGCTATATACATGTAGTTACCATTAGGTATACCATCAACCGAAATTGTGATTAATTGTGTAATACGTGTAATTATTGTGATTAATTGTGTAATAAACTCAATACGTTAGACGAGTAGGGGAACTTGACAAATTAATATATCGAGAAGTATCGAGAAATTAATATAGAACAATGCAATATTTTTGATAAGACCACAGTCATGAGTAAAAATATTCATGAATGTTCTTTAATGCATCCACGAATATGTTATCCAAAAATCACATTTTTTCAAATCAATCCCATGGCTTTTATTAATTCTTTCACTTACAAATGGCAATCAAGAGTAGGTGAGAAGGAAAGAGATTGGTTGAACTTACTAATATTCATTGATTGAAAAACGAATGTTTACATGGAATAAATGCATAGAAGAGATACAACTCTTAGAAGCAAGAAGTTATAGATGAAAAAAATGTATCTATATTACTTCATCGATAGGTCTGCATCTTTTTGGAACCTCAGTTTATTAGGACTATCCAACGTTAATGTCCTACTTCTTTTGTTTCAGAGTTGTTTAATAAATACTACGAGAATCTCTGATAAGGATTATTAGAGAGGTGCGTATATGGGTGAGGTGAGCTTTCTGTATTCGTTCATTTTCAGCTTTCATGTAGGCCTCAAAATTCGGAAGTTTTGAATTCTGATGGATAGACCTACGAATTGTTATATCCACTGGGCAAAAAAATTGCTTGAGAAGTTTTTTATCGACATTTCTGTATACTATACACAAAAAAAGTGAATTTTGACTTCATTTTGATAAAATGAGATATTCATTGGATATATAAATGATGCCTTTTGATATCCACCGGATATTAAATCATTATCCTTTTCGTGTATAAATTTTGTGCTACTTTGACAGATATTTTTTTGATATCCAATGGATAAATTCTTGCTATCGGCGGCATCGAAGCAACAATATCCGTTGCGGTTATGAAGCTGATATCGATAATCTTTATTTAATGGGCATGATAATTTCGAGATATCCATTCAATGTGCAAAGGATATCGGTGGAACCCGGTGGATATAACATCGATATCCACAGGCGTATAAATTTTCTACTCTCCGATTTATCCCATCACGGATATCTGTGGCGGATATTTATCAGATATCAAATAGATATATTTTTGCTTGGTGGGTTGGTTTCGTACAACACGCCTGACCAATAACAGCCTCAAAGACCGCATCCATGATTCCCGCCGTTCTTGGTATTGACTGTATGGGAAGCGGGACTAATATGGGTAATCTGGGTTCTTCGGCCTCTAGCTCAGGACCAGTGTTTTTGAGCGAGCGCCATTTTTTCAATTTTTTGATGAGCGGATGAGCGACCGAGCGGTGATTTTTTGTGCTGAGCGAGCGGTTGAGCGAGCCATTTTTAGAAAAAAAAAAATTAAAAAGATCAAATAATCAAAAAATCGAAATATTTGAAAAGTCTCTTAAAAATGTTTTCTATAAGTCTTTTTATAATACATGCTTGATTTATATAACTTGATTGATGAACAAACTTCCGAACTTCTTCTCTCTTCCGTAGTTCTCTCACTCTTGACAATATACATTGAATGCCTGTCTGGATTCTTCTTCTGAATATGAGCTTAGCAAAGGTCTTTGTGATCGATGCTGCACTCAACATCTGACCATCGACACATTATTTATTCACATATCTTTTGAATCGGTCTCCCAATCGTCGCTTTGTCCCATAGATGTACTAATTGTCTCCGGAATTGCACGAAGACATTAAAAGATGCCTTATTTTGATAGAAGAATTCCGTTGCTGGTACATATCCACATGCAGATCCTTGAGAGACATTCAGTATCATCAAACGTGAAAGAACTGCGAAAGAGCTACAATTTAGGAAGAATTGAAACCAACCAAATTAGGCCTACACCAGGACAATCCTAGTGAAGGCATATATGGCTTCCATTTTGCGATGCATTGAATTTAAGACCACAGACATTTATTCACTTTAGTCCTTTTCCATACCGAACTCTGAAGTGCGTAGGACTGAATCTGCCTCCCCTTTAACATCCAAACCAATGTCATATGAAAACTACATGAAACCAAATCACATGAAATTCACGGCACAACATATTTAGGTTCTGAGCTTTCTTATCGTGATATTCATTTCCTCCAACTCATTCATCCCTCCATGTTGTAAAAAGCAATTCAAGATGTCGAACAGTGTTGCCACAGCGGCGGAATTTTCCGCCGCGGCGGAATCGGCGGAAATCTTGAGGTGGTGGCGGAATTCTTGGAATTTGAGAATTCCGCCGGTCTTGTTTTTTGATCATTTGGCGCAAGCTTAATTATCCTACAGGTAGCAAACGCAGATGCGGATTTTCAGCTTCTTGTCCGTGTCAACTTGCATGATGTTCCTACATTGAAACGTTTCAATCTCAGATACTCGCTTCACACCTCGTCATGATTTAGCGATTTAACCATCAGATTTTCAATCTCTCTGAAATTACTTCTAAAATCAAAACTTCTTAATGTTGTCTAGACTGTGTCATATGTGCTAACGAATCAAAGCCTGAGAGATCCTCGAAAAAATCAAAGCAATGGCATCACGTTTATTGGTGACTTCATCGGTCAGTTTGTGTATTAACGTAATTCTCTCTTTTTTGTTTTAAGCTTTAGCCTATATTCGTTTTTAAGCGGCATGTTGCGATTGCAATATTTGATCCTTTTGTTAAGATAGATATTATATTTTAATACATGTTTTTTCTTATTGACATGTACCGTGCACGTAGGGTGCTACCAAGGAGAACCGAAAGTTATATAAGTCATTAAAATGATAAAATCTCTTCAGGATGTTGTCTAGCTTCTCTTATTAATGGAATTGTCCCATCAGTAGGCCTATACGCAACTCAGCATCTGTTTTGTGCTATTTTTTCAAATTGAATTACTTGATCAGTGAATGGGTAGAGTTGAAATTGAAGCATATGTGATGCGCATTAAACTCACCGCTTTGGAATCCATTACTGAATTAATGATGATAAGGTGCCTATGATGGGAGGGCATGGGAAACAAAAGAAAAATCAGGTTACTCAATTTAGTATGCAACATTATTTACATAGGCTAAATTGCGTGATGTACGTGCGTATGACTGTAAATCGATCCCCAAAATTGCTTTATCTATCTTTAATAAAGCGATTCATACATAGGTCTAGGAATCGGCACACCTAGACCGTCGCGGCGGAATTCTGACGTCGCGGCGGAATTCTTTCCAGTTGGCCGCTGTGGCAACACTGATGTCAAATCACCAATTTTGTCAGATTTTTTAAATTTGAAATTCCACCGAACTTAAGAGAAAAATCTCCTCAATGATAAAGATTGCAGAGTGCCCGCTCGCCTGGACAAGTAATGGAGAGATGTCTTCAAACATCATGTCTGAGGACATTTTTCTATTCTGTCTCCTCAATTATTGCTATCTACGATGCTAAAGGAGTTGAGTGTAATAGGAAGTTACTTATCTGAGAACGACAAGATTGAGATGTAGGCCATACATGGAATAGCCTACATGTCAAACATACGCATACAGTCCGTTTCATAAATAGTTAGAAATTAGCTAGAACTAGACATTTTAAAGTAAACAGCACGTTTTATAACTATAATTGAATAAATCCTATATCATATTAAATATTTTTCTTTGTTATATGTTTGCCCAGTTAGGGCCTAGTCGTTAAAAGGGAGTAGACATTGCTGGTCAGTCTAAGGTTCGTTTTCCTGCTTGTCTTCTATACAATGGAGTTGCACTGGCACGATGGCATGGAGCATTGTCATCCATGAGAATCCAATCAGATGATGGATCACCTAAACTGCATGCTAAAGGATAAACACGTTCTTCGATCACTCGAACGTAGCGTTTGGAGTTCATGTTTTCCCTCATAACATGCAGTGAACTGCGACCATCACTCATTGCAGGCTCCCCATAAGATAAGCAATTTCCTGCAATCGTCCTGACTCCTCGATGTAAAAAACGATCAGGAATGTCTTTCGATTATTGTTTCATACCCAACATTAGAACGGTCATATTTTTCCAAATCGTTCGATTTTCCGCTCATTAGCCTTTCAGACCCGTTCGTCGTTCACCGCTCAAATGAACTATCACCACCGTTTCGTTCGTTCATGGCATAAAACACCCGTTCAATCATTCCTTCTAAGTCAAAACAATATTTTGATGGACCCTACGTAGTGCTGTCGAACCTTATTATATAGTGATGTCGTTTCTAGCTAACATCGGTTTTTTCAGAGAATGAAGCTGGCGATGCAGGATGTTCTCCCATCTGACATCGCGAAATAATACAAGCTGCCCTATCGGAAAATTCGTTGTCGGTATTGTCCTACAATGACAATGCGAAACATGAGTTGACGTCAAACGTTACACGTCACACGCGCCCTTTGTATCAAAACCAATCAAACTAGAGAATATCAAAATCGATGGAGAAAGTCATACTCCTTCTCTCTTGATGATTAGCCTACAACACGCTTTAACAGCATCACGCTGCCCGAATTTGCTATAGGTGACGATGGGTAGATGTTCACCCATTTGACACTTCGCTTACACAGTGTTTGAAACCTGCTAGCTAGCATAGGCCTAGGTCTAGTCTTCAGAAATATTGATTTAAGAATACGATGTGACTAAAATCGATAGTGACTAGATTCAATTGCATAATGACCTTAGGCTACATACATTACGCCCACGTCATGTGCGCCGCCATGAATCCCTACCCGCATATCCACTAACCGGATATGAATTCTCAGATTAAGCCATTATTGTAAATGCCCGTGCCTGCATGCGAATGCCCGCTTCCCTCAAAAATCAAGATGCCCGCATCGGGCCCGACCCCAGCTTATGACTTTACTTGATGCAAAAGCAACATAATACCTGCCATTTTTAAAAAGTAATGGTCAGATTGGCACCCACAGTGCAAGTAGACCAACTCATCACAGCTTTTGAATTCAAACTGTTCAATGCTTTGTGACCAAGTGATGAATTAAATGATACTTTAGTGCACATCATGACAAATTTCGTTGCTTCATGGAAGGACGTGAAACTTTTTCAGTCCTGCTTCTTCAGTTTTCACCACTGCTAAACCGCATTGATGGTGATATGCGCAGATGTTTTAGTAGCTGATGAGTAGTAGAATAAGTAGATGTATTTTCGGAACACTAAATCAATAACAAGAGATGGAATCATTGTGCAATAGCAAGTCTCTTGTCATTGTTTTGTCATTGAACTGAAGTCTTAATGCTCAAACAAGCAATTTCGAAGAGCATCAATAGAGTTTTCTTTTATCGAAATTTTCGAGGTTTCACTACACCACGAATGCCCAATGGGTTGGTGATGATCCATGCCCAAATTGGCAATTAAATATTTTCAAATTTCAGAATACTACTTTACTGAAGTCAGAATGTGTAAATAAGCAATTTTGGAATGTATCAAGGATTTTCTACCATTATTTCTCTTGCTGGGTTTCCAGGGCTAAATTACCGCTCAAACACGTTCAATCAAGCAAATAAGCCGTTCGTTCCGATCACCGTTCATCGGCTTCTCAGACATGCCGTTCGATAATTCGTTCATCAGAAAAATGAAAAAAGTACCGTTCAGACCGTTCGTTCAAATGCCATGTATACTTCTGCTAATCTGACACGTTGAGGAATCCGGACCGACCCTCATTGTCATCTGTGTGACATGTCAAGTTTCGCCGTGTCCTCTCTGGCTATGATTTGGTTTCGCAGAGAGTATGCTGCACGCACCGGAACGGTGTTTAAGTGTAAAGATCACCATGAAGAAGAGTGCAAAGGTAGAAGGAAGTAGGACCTGGGCGCAACGAGCTGCTGCGAACCGACCATCTTGACAGATAATAACAATAATAATAACAAATACTCTCTATTTGCCTCACAGTTTGATAAGTCGGTGAGCACATTATACAATTAGTCGACACGAAATCATCAAAGTAAGTTACAAGAAAAGCAATGGACTACTTAACTAAGAAAATAAGAACAATAAAATTATTTACAAAACTTTATAAAAGATTCGCTTAGTGGGCCGAAGTCTCAGTGACGGCTGGCGCCGATGTCTCAGGTCCTTTTGGGTGTAGCATTTGCTGCTTCACATAACCCAGCGATTTCGTTTATCAAGCGATTTTATTTATAGCAGATTTCTTGCATTTATTGATTACCTACTCAGTCACTCATAAGTCACGTATGTCATCTTTAGCTACTTTTAGGAATTATCTACATTATTTTGTCACGACTTCAAATAAGTTCATTTTCAATTGTCAACGCATTACATAGTTTCTTAACGCACCTTGCGAATTTTGTCCTAGTATTGCGCCAAGAATTGTATGCACTGATTCATGTGATCAGCATGTAGGATTAAGTTTAGATTATTGCCCATCTCTACACATGTCAAAAGAATTCTGTGGCTATGTTCATCAAAATATATTGTTTCAGCTAATTTTGTTCAATAGCTAATTTAATACATTGGTATGATGGTTTACATTGTTTCATCGTGTGTTTCAAATTTCAACTAAAATGAAATGATGAATTTCCTTTCAACGCCTGTAAAAGGTATCTATTTGATTTAAAGCATGGAATTAGCTCTGAGCATAAAAAAGTTTGTAGAATTAAGGAGGGTGTTATCGAGAAATGAGCGAGTGAGCGGCATTTTTCCATGATTTTGAGCGGTGAGCGAGCGAAAGGATTATTTTAAGGAAATGAGCGGTGAGCGAGCGACAGGGCGATTATGAGCAAATGAGCGATGAGCGAGCGAAAGCGGAATTTAGATCCGCTCAAAAACACTGCTCAGGACCCATTGCTCGAATAAATTTCAAATTTGATAGAGAGCTAGTCATGGTCATGTTTAGTGGCATGAGGCAGTGCAGCTCATTTGAGGAAGACACGCCCTCACACACGCGCGCGCACTAGGAAGATAGCAAAAAAATGCATAAATTCAATCGCTGAAATAACGACAATGAAATCAGACGCTTTTTTGGCTAAGCATCTCACTCTCTGTAGATTGATTGCTCGAGGCAAACGAAAGCTGTCTCCTCATCGTAATTACATACAGATTAATAATCTAACTTCCGCTTACACCCACGATTGATAGTATCCGTGTAATGTGAGTGTAAGTGAAGTGCCCATATAGCCCCACTCCTAAAAAAATCACTGCAGTAAAATGGGCAATGCGTTTTTATCATCGCTATTATTATTTCTGGCATGCATGCTTTCCAGAGAAATGCCGAGAATATAAGACATTTATAGAAAGACATAAATGGAATTATGAATCAATGCAAAAAGTTTTAAAGAATTTGATGGAAAGGGAATAGATTCAAAATCAAAATTCAAACAAAGCGTCAAAGCATGCAATTTGTCAGAAATAGTTGAGTCTATTGTTATCAACTGTAGCGTAGAAAGTCATACAGCAAAGTGAATGATAGATTTTTTTTCTTAAGTTCATACCACGAATACTGAACTTGCTTCTGAAGTATGGCATCAGTTTATAGTTCGCCCATACAGCCCTCGAACGTGTCAGTTGGCAACGCTGATAAAAATTGATTATTATTCAGCTTCAAGAATAAGTCTACCATGTGTTGTTTGCAAACTTGTTCAATGTTCATATATGTTGTCGGTGGCGATTGACAATAATCACTTTGATTGAATTTTGCATTTAATTCCGTATAAGAATTCGACCGATGACTCATGTGGTACGAATGAAATGGTGTTTCAATGCAACGCTTGTTTGTTAGTGTTTCATTAAGTGCAAAATCGAATAAAATGATGACTCATGACTTTTTGGGTTTTGTAAATGAAACCTTGTTTACTAAAATCACCGCGCATTTTCGGAGGATAATTTCCAGACTCATTGATAATCTCAATTAGCCCAAATTCACCTAAAAATTTGATTTAATTGACTTAAGAGAAGAAACAAGTTGGAATAATAACAATAATAATGAATTCTTTATTGGTATACAAAAGGCGGTACGCGCACCACATAGAATTCAGAAACAAGATATCGTAAGGAAAGTTTAAAAGTTAGTGGCAAAATCTAATGAAGGCATTAGCAAGACGTTCGGTAAACGCTCGCGGTTTCCTAAGCGGACAAAGGCTGCGTGATGTAGGATGCCTTTGTCGAACAATGTTTGTAATGGATTGTTTTGACTGGAGGCGATCTTGCTGAAGAGTCTATTGCATATTCGATCCCCATTTGTGATGTAATTCTCGGGCATCGAGGAAGACCCGGTCATAATCCTGTATGCCCTCCTTTCGACACGCAATAGACGGTTCAGGTGACTCTTGCTGGCATTCGCAAAACACGGGAAGGTATAGGTCATAATCGAGCGGATTAAGGAGTTGTATATATGCATTAGGACGTCGCGTCTACACTTGGCTCGTCTCAAATTCCGTAGAACAAATAATCTTTTGGAACAAACTTGAGAAAGTCACTCCTAGAATATTGGATCGTTAACTGAAGGGAACGTATGGTATACTTTCAGAGTCGATAAAAATTAGATTCAAAGTGAGACTTAGTAACAATATTAATCACACAGCGCTTTGAGATATTGAGAGGAAGACCCGATCCCGCAAACCAAGATACGATGTTGTTCATCTCCTTCTGAAAAGAGTCTCAGGCACCATGCCGCACAAAGTGCAATAGTGAAATATCGTCCGCATACTTGATGATTGTTGAGTTGTCAAGCAGGAGTTGGAGAGAGGCCACAGACACCCAGAAGAGAATAGGACCCAGGTGTTGAGAAAGAACAGCTGGGCTGTATTCGGCAATCAGAGAAGCAATGACAGAGAGTCTGCCGACAGAACGAAATCACTCAGAGGACACTCATATTTGCGGATGAAAAGCAAGGTCGAAACATAGTCTGAGTAGTCTGACTGAAGAGAACATGAAAATATACAGGAGCGAGTGCAATTAAGTTCGGAAGGTGGTACGAGCCGAAATAAAAATATGGCTGCAGGAGAAATACTGACTGATTGAGCAGAGTGCGCAGAAGCAGAGAGACACGCCAGGCATGCCTGCTGATCAGAGATATCAATACAAAATGGGAACCGAAACAACGATTTGCCATAGATCGCGATGAACCTGTTACAGACATCCGAAGAGACCAAAAAAGAGATGCATGCGTAGACGTATGATTATGACACCACAGTATAGTGACGGAACTTGAAGACATGGCACCCCAAGACGACGACAGAAATGGCGAAATACTCGGGTGTTAAGTCGAAACAGCGACCAAGAAGCTAAGACCACACAAGGCTCCCGGGACAGATGACATCACAGGAAAGATGCTACATGCAGGTGGAGTAGAAATGACAGAATAGCTTCTCATTATATGGAGTCAAGCATAGTCTGAAAGTCTGCAGAGAAAGTTCCTGATGAATGGAACAAGTCTGTCATATTAGTTATATCCGAAGTTATTGCCTCATCGGCTCGTAGTTGGATTCGTCTTTTATATTATCGCTGTCCTCGATGCATGATTCACGAGAAGCAAATGGCTGCTTAACCCAGACATCTGTGCTTTTGGACAGTAGTGTTCTAGCATTGCTTGAAAATCTTGAAGATGTTCGTGAATCAGTGCGGCTGGACATCTTGTTCCCTTGGTCTGAATAAGTGCGTCAAATGTTGTCAGCATCGCAACATTGCCACTGTCGCATCCATAAGTCCAATTGAGCGCAGAATCCGTCCAACTTTGACTGCACATCCAACTAGTCGGATCCTTGTCCTTGTAATGACTGTTGAGAGCACCGAATATATCACATAAGCTAGCTTCTCAGGGAATATGTCATCCGGTAATGTCTTTGCATCACAATGGCCTTTGATGGATAGAAAATCTCCGATTTCGTTGCTAAGTTCGTACACACGTTGAACCACTCGTCCTCTCGATGGCCACCGCACTTCTGTGTGAAACAGAAGTCCAACATGTTCACTTCCTAACTCCTCACATTGCACTTTGAAAAGTCTTGCATTCGATGCCCTTGTCTTGATGAAATTGACGCTTTTTATTACGGCGTCTATGACAATCTTTAGTTCTTCGGGAAGGGTTTTTGATTCGAGAACCTGTCGGTCGATGACACAGTGGACGACGGTTACCGAAAGAGCCTTTTCTCTGACACGAGCGACGAAGCCCATCTGACTCCGATCATGACGGGATAACCGTCTGTGCATATGGCTTTGAACTTATCCCAATCGAGTTGATGGGCGTCGAAGTATCTGGATACAGATTCGAAAATATCTTTAACGGTTGTACGTTTGAAGACAAAGGAAAAGAGATATTCATCCTTACTTATTTTATCAGTAAGTTTAACGTAGCGAACGAAGCATAATAGGTTAGCGCAGTTTGCCACATTAGTGGTCTCGTCGAGTTGAATGGCGAAATTGAACGGAGATGATCGTATTTCCGAAACCACTTCAACAGCTTTTCAACATCACCCGCCATGTCTTCAATGCGTCTCATCATAGTATCGTTGGACACTGGCACACTTGAGAGCTTCTTCGATTCTTTTTCTCCACACATTCTTTCTGTCATTATCTTCGCAGCCAGCATATGAGTTCCTATGCTAATGCATGTGGCTTTTTTGCCTTTGCGAGTAGGGTTGCAACATCAACATCCGCGTTATAATTTGTCACTGCGAAATGACCGGCCGCATCGAGTCTTTGCATGCGGACACAGCGTTCCATTTTCAAAAATAAGTTCAATTGTTATCTTTGTGATCGGGATGCACTTTGTCAAGATGCTTTCGCAGCTTTTCCGGTTTCATGTTTTCATTAGACAGGATCTTATGGCAAATAACACATTGTAGCTTGCTAACTCCTCTTTCTACAAACTCGGTAAATCCAACGCCCAAAAATTCATTTTTGTACTTTCTCTCAACCTGCGATTTGAGTTTCTGCTTCTGGCTCGGCGGTGCCATCTTCCTAAGACAGGCTTTACAACGAGAACTGATGCGAAGAAGTGTAGTCTCGATATTCACTCGAAGCACGTGAGGTCCGCGCATGTGTAGGGAATTTAAGCACTAATAATCACTAAGCGCGCGCAGACAATGAGAGAATGGAATTCCCTCAGTAGATCTATGCCCTTAGTCTATCTGGTAGGGCAATGGAATAAAGAAATGGACCTTGCTTAATCCTACAGATTGTTTCATAAAAAATGGATCACCCTTAAACATCGCCTTAACTTCAACTTTGTCTAACTCCGCCAAACTTGAACGAATTTCCCTGAAATTTGGAAGATATGTCAGTTGTGCTTACTAATATCATTGTTGGAAATTTCAAGCATGAATATTGAGTTGTTTTCCTGTTATAGATAAAAAAATAGTAGATAATTTGATCTTCATTTAGCAATGTTACACAAAATCATACCTCACTCTTATAAAATTACATTTGTTTCCTTTGTTATGTAATATGTTGTTCTACAAGGCAAAAGCTATCAAGCAAAACAAAAATAAAGAAAATCGGTCAATCAGAGCCAGTATAGCACCATTATTCATCAACAATAATGTAACTGCTACATGTGATTAACTGGACTTCATGTTCCATAGCTTCCTGACTTCGTTGCGGTGGTGTTGGCAGCACTCCTGATTGCTTTCAGCTAGAAATCTATCTCTCACCGGTTGAAAACAATACAAAGCACAAATGAACAATAACGAGATCGCATTCACAAAAGGCAAAGTGTCAGCCTTGGTAGAACTAGGGCTTTCTTTGCGAGCTACAAGCAAGCGACTAAATGTCCCTTACACAAATGTGCATCGATGGCATAATGATGATTTTCGACTCTGTCGTAAAGAGGGCTCTGGCCGTCCACGCAAAACATCCAAACGTAGAAACCGCCTAATTTTGGGATTTGTTAAAGTTGATCCAAGTCTCTCGTTAACTGAGATGGCTGCACTAGTCTCGTCTATTTCTAAGTCCACTATTCGTAGAAGACTTATTGAGTCGAATTTCAAGAGCTGTAAGAGGCCCTCTCAGATCGAATTATCAGATCAGCATACAAAAAGACGTCTCAGATGGGCAATGAGTCATTGTCACTGGTGAAATCAATGGGATCGGGTTGTCTGGTCTGATGAGGAATCAGTCCGTCTGAAGGATAGTGATGGTCGATTGAGATTATGGATAAAATCTGATCAGGAAATTCTGAGACATTTACATCGTCCCCGGGTACAAGGTGGTGCGACTCTACTGATTTGGGCTGGCATCTGGACCAATGGCCGCTCTGAACTTCACATACAGCAAGGAACCATGAATTCTGAACGCTATGTGAATGTTTTACGAATGAACATTGGCCAAATGACAGATCAACTTGGTGATCCATCGACTTGGTTATTTATGGATGATAATGCTACGTGTCACAGGAGTAGTAGAGTCAACTTATGCAAGTCTCAATTAGGGCTTAGGCCATTATCTTGGCCAGCTCGTTCTCTTGATCTGAATCCCATAGAAAATATATGGAGTATTCTGAAACGTAACGTTCGTCGTTCACTGCTACCTACAGATGGCGTATCACAACTTACGTCACTGTTAAAAAGAGAGTGGAGAAAGTTAGATCAGTCAAAAATCAACGATATCATCGAATCAATGCCTAGACGAATTGGTAATGTCATAGACAATAAGGGTAGGGCCACAAAATATGAGCTTCTTAAGAACCGTTACTGTATCATAGCTTATCAGATTATATAAGGACATTTAAATATATTAGGGACATGAAATAACATGAAAAATGCTTTCTGTACCATACTTATGCTTTATTTAGTCAAATTTTAGGATGATCCACTTTTTATGAAACGGACTGTATTTCATTTAAAAATTCATTCCTTACCCAAAAAATATTCTAATTTTACCCAACTTTGGGTAGGCCTAATTACCCAGAGTTTGAGAACCCTGTCCTAGAGCGTCTGAAAGGGTCTGTCGAACCATTCCTAGTAGAAGAACAAACAAGCTTCCGTAGAGACAGCAGAACTGTGCAATAGATCTTTGCTGATGGTCTGCTTCATCGATTTCTCTAAGGCTTTCTGTAACATTCGGCAAGACGTTATTTTAGCAGTACTGAATAAAATCATACGGAGTGGATGCTGAGATTATCCACATTTTGAAGCATGTACTTCAGTGCCAAGGCTTCAGCTAGACTCGGAAATAAAACGGGTGACTGGTTCAGACAAGGATTCCAGACAGGATGATCGTCTGTGACCTGCTATTTTGCCTTGAATATCTGGACCGTGGTATGACAGTGCGGCAGGGGTTCCAATTCAGGGACGGCCTATCAACAACCCAAGCCTTGCTGATAATATAATACTTTCGGATGAAAGCTGGTGAGAACATGAGAATAGTCTAAACCTCGTTTCTTCAGACTCAGGAGGATGTGGCCGTAAGATCAACACCGATAAAACGAAGGGATTAGTGATAATGGGAGACAAGTCACTGACATCGACCGATAGAAGGCGCTGGACGCCGAAGGCCCTGTCTTTCTTTTAATTTTAACTCAAAGTGATCGACCAATAAACGTTTTACCGAGAGAGTCATGATACTTTTGTTCTGTCTTGAACTCTTTGGCAAACAAATCAAAAAGCAGAGCTTTCTTCCAACAGCAGTACAATCGAAACCAGAGGTGCAACCCCGACCTTGACCTCGACCTCGATTAAAGTCTAATCGAGGTTGCATCACTGATCGAAACAGTCCACAATCACGATAAATGGCGAGGGATGTGCAATAGAATTCGTCAGCGCATGGGCATGACATTCAGGACGTTAGTCGGTCTTGACAAAACATGGAGGAGTCACGTGATTAGCTCAGGAACTATAATGCACGGTGTTGCAATCGTGTGTTTTTAGCGTAGTGATGCTTACTTCGGAAACGTGGACGCTGAGAAAGACGGATAAGCGGCGTCTTGATGCCTTTGAGTTGCGGTGCTAACGAAGGATTTTAGGTGTTAGATGGTTCCACCACACCACCAATTATGAAATCCTGAGAAGAGTAGGACCAAAGTTGCGGCTTCTGTAGATGATTAATAAGCGCAAAATGAGTCTGTTAGGCCACATGTGACGCATGAAAGTTCATTGCCCAGTGAAGATCGTGCTGCATGGATCGCGAATGGCAACAGTTGCAGAGCCGATCCATGATGTGGTGGACAGACAGCATCAAGGGTTGATGCGAAGTTGACGTACACGTGATAGCTAGGATGACGGAAGAGACTGGCAGAAAATAACCTAACGCGTAATTGAGGACACCAACGAATGATTTGACCTCCTTGCAAATCAAGCAAAGTGAGCAAAATGATTTAAGGGGCCAACAGTCTGTTTAGTTAGTTATTCTAATTGTGCATTAGAACTTTTTGGTGTAAATGAACGTGGTTCTTAGTCGTTCATTAGAAAGCGAAGGAGCTCAACAAACGGGATTTCCTAGTAGGCCTAACTGCCACTGAAATTAACTAATATTTTTCAGCTCATGAAACTGATGAACGAACTGAACTGATGTCAGTAGTAAGCAAAACTCCACTTCTGGACCGCGCAAGATGGCGGCCATCGCTGCGCCCCCCCCCCCTCTGGCACGGCAGAGTGTCGTGGTCGGCCGCCGTGGTGCTTCGTGTCTGAGTCCCCCCCCCCTCTGGAACGACAGAGGTTGTGGTCTGTCGTGGTGTGCCGGCCGGGTGGGTCCACGTTCACAACATGTTCGCTGACGTCCCCCCCCCCTCTGCAACAACAGAGTGTGAGACTCGGGTGCGTTGGTCCGACCGCCTGGTTGACGTGGGCGACCGTCTAGGTTGACGTGGGCGACCGCCAGGATTAGTCTTGAGGCTATAGTGTGTGATGTTTTTGGTGTGTAGCGTCCAAACGAAGCATCGGATGAGAAAACGGAGGCCAGATTCGGAATCTACGTGAAATTTTGGGTTAGGAGGGATGTTTCCAGCGAAATCGGAGAGAAAAAATTTTCGGCTGACGTCCCCCCCCCTGGACAGCTTGCTTCCAGTGGACGGATTTTGTCGTGCGATAGCTCGTTTGAAAGCTAAGAGTGAGACAAATTCAGTGAAAGAATCGGCTTGTTCCTATCTGTCTTCGTTCAAAAGTTAGAGCGGTTACAAGATTTTAGGTCGGAGCTCGCTCACCTGAAAAAATCCTAAGTGTCAGAGTGACTTTGTATGGGTAAAATTTTGAAAATTTTCCAAAGTGTGGAATTTCGACCTGGGACCGTCACCAAAACATTTTTCATCAAATTTCACTGACCTCCCCCCCCCCCCCGACAACAATCTTCTAACTTTGGTTCTAGTGGACGGATTTTGTCTTACAGCTACTCGTTTGAAAGAGGAGAAAAAACTGCTCGACAACATTTTTTGTTGCGAGTCAATCGGACCAGCCGTTCACAAGTTAGAGCGGTTACAAGATTTTAGGTCGGAGCTCGCTCACCTGAAAAATCCTAAGTGTCAGAGTGACTTTGTATGGGTAAAAATTTGAAAATTTTCCAAAGTGTGGAATTTCGACCTGGGACCGTCACCAAAACATTTTTCATCAAATTTCACTGACCCCCCCCCCCGACAACAATCTTCTAACTTTGGTTCTAGTGGACGGATTTTGTCTTACAGCTACTCGTTTGAAAGAGGAGAAAAAACTGCTCGACAACATTTTTTGTTGCGAGTCAATCGGACCAGCCGTTCACAAGTTAGAGCGGTTACAAGATTTTAGGTCGGAGCTCGCTCACCTGAAAAATCCTAAGTGTCAGAGTGACTTTGTATGGATAAAATTTTGAAAATTTTCCAAAGTGTGGAATTTCGACCTGGGACCGTCACCAAAACATTTTTCATCAAATTTCACTGACCCCCCCCCGACAACAATCTTCTAACTTTGGTTCTAGTGGACGGATTTTGTCTTACAGCTACTCGTTTGAAAGAGGAGAAAAAACTGCTCGACAACATTTTTCGTTGCGAGTCAATCGGACCAGCCGTTCACAAGTTAGAGCGGTTACAAGATTTTAGGTCGGAGCTCGCTCACCTGAAAAATCCTAAGTGTCAGAGTGACTTTGTATGGGTAAAATTTTGAAAATTTTCCAAAGTGTGGAATTTCGACCTGGGACCGTCACCAAAACATTTTTCATCAAATTTCACTGACCTCCCCCCCCTGGACAGCTAGCTTCTATCTTGGCTTCTAGTGGACGGATTTTCTCGTGCAATAGCTCGTTTGAAAGCTAAGAGTGAGACAAATTCAGTGAAAGAATCGGCTTGTTCCTATCTGTCTTCGTTCAAAAGTTAGAGCGGTTACAAGATTTTAGGTCGGAGCTCGCTCACCTGAAAAAATCCTAAGTGTCAGAGTGACTTTGTATGGGTAAAATTTTGAAAATTTTCCAAAGTGTGGAATTTCGACCTGGGACCGTCACCAAAACATTTTTCATCAAATTTCACTGACCTCCCCCCCCTGGACAGCTAGCTTCTATCTTGGCTTCTAGTGGACGGATTTTCTCGTGCAATAGCTCGTTTGAAAGCTAAGAGTGAGACAAATTCAGTGAAAGAATCGGCTTGTTCCTATCTGTCTTCGTTCAAAAGTTAGAGCGGTTACAAGATTTTAGGTCGGAGCTCGCTCACCTGAAAAAATCCTAAGTGTCAGAGTGAATTTGTATGGGTAAAATTTTGAAAATTTTCCAAAGTGTGGAATTTCGACCTGGGACCATCACCAAAACATTTTTCATCAAATTTCTCTGAACGAGGGGGGGGGAGGTCAGTGAAATTTGATGAAAAATGTTTTGGTGAAGGTCCCAGGTTGAAATTCGGAAGTTTTAAATTTTTCAAAATTTTCACCACACTGGAGCTCTCACACTTAGGAATTTTTTCACTTGTGGCATGTTACATGGACATGTGCTGGCGGACCAACTTCCCGTGGTCATATGAGAATGGTTCAGGTGTCATATTGTAAAGAATGATGAGACAAATCGTTTGCAACAAACCGCATGTCGCTACGATGAATACTTTCGGAGATAGAGCCATTTTAAGTTTTCTTCCGAGCATATATAAACCCGCGACAACGTAAGTCTGATCACTTCATCGAAAGACGAGGTAAGCGACGGTCGTCGCTCTGAGCTCCCGATATCGGGTGCAAAGGACTCTATCTTTTGAAGTAGGCAAGCTATCTTGCTACTTCAAAGTTTGTATGATAGAGTTTGATAGTGTCTTTACTACTGATAAAATTTTTTAAAAGTAGTATGAGTAGTAAAATGCGGAATTTTTTAAAAATTCTTAATTTTCACTTTTTTCAAAGTTTTAACATATAGACTAAGGTTTTCAAGTATCCTGAGTTCAAATCTGCTATCAGATTTGAAATTTAACTAAGTCTAAGGCAGCTTTGAGGGGTTAGATCCCAGCTACTGATCACTACCTTTGACTCGGCGTTCCTGTTACCACTTCGGGGCAGTGACAATGATGTCTTCAGCTGTAAAGAGCGGGTATCGGGGAAGATCTCTCACTTCCCTAGTGATCGGTACAAGGCCTTCGGGCTGTCGACGGGATCGAGTGCCACTCACTACACTCTTTAGGAATATGACTGTACTACATGATTCCAAACTTATACAAATTTCATTATCTTACAGCTAACGATAAATCAGGCATGGCCAACGACAAAAATCGAAAGTATCATATCAAAATGTGTGTGTGCGGTCGTATAAATCGCAGTGCGGACGCCAAGGCTCACGTCAAGAAGGCGGGCACCGGCCACATGATTGTCTTGAATAGGGTTGCGTGCGTGAAGTGTAGAGTGCTGAAGGGTGATGAGGATGAGGCGCGTTTCTACAGAGTGCATGCTGACTGTAGTGGTGGTTTAGTGACTGATTTGAGATTTACACAGTTGATTGTGGAAGAGAGGGAGCGAATGTTGGCGAATGTTGCGAATGTTGTTGAGAATGTTGTTGAGAATGATGAGTTGGCGAGAGCGGTTGCGTCGTTGGAGGGTGAGATTGAGCAGCGGAAGAGAGTGCTTGAGAGTGATGATGAGGATGATGTGGATTTAGATAGGGAGCGTGTGAGGAAGCGTGTGAGGAAGTTGAGCTCTTCGTCATCGGAGGTGTCCGACATCGTCATCACCGACCCCCCGAAGAGCTCATCTTCCCCAAAAGTGAAGAGTGGTGGGATTCGTGTGCAGTCGGCGAGGTGGTTGAAGGATGAAGAGAAGAGACATGTTTCGCAGCAGATGGCGCATGAGTTGTTAGTGAATAAGTTTGAGAGTTTGAAGAAAGTGAAGGATGAAGTTGTGAAGGAGTTGGATGAGTTGAAAAAGAAGGATTTGAAGTCGAAGGAGGTGGCGGATGAAAACATTAGAATGAGGCGTTGTGTGACTGATTTGAAGAATAAGACGCGAGAGTTGGAAGAGAAGAATGATGCGTGTGAGAAGAGGGCGAGTGCTGCGGAGAGAAGAATGAGAGATGCAGAGGCGAAGTTTGAGGAGATGATGAAGGAGATGAGTGTGTTGAGAGCGAGGAATGTTGAGTTGGAGAGGACTGTGGCTCGGCGGGGTGATGAGAGGCAGGCGTGTGAGAAGTTGGAGCGCATGAGGGATGAGTGGGAACGTGTGAATGAGGATCGTTTGTTTGAGTTTCACATCCCTATTCGGGACAATCATTTGGCCGGCGAAGTATTGGTGAATAAAAATCTGGACGAATCAATTATTTGCTACAACGGTCATCCCACGAAAAAGTGTCTCCATGCCAGCCTGAGAATGCGCGGCCATCTCCATAAATTTTCGATTCGGAAACGCGCGAGACTACCTAAGGATGACTAACTTGGTAAGTGAAAAGCAAATAAGATAGTATATCCTATTCTAATACATATCATTTTCATTGCAGATCTTTGCCCGCCTTCACCACCCCATCAATTTACTCCCGAGAACGAACCATCGGCTCTCTTAAGGGCCACCTAGGGGCAATACATGATAGAACCTCCACGCGGTTTGCCCTGGGCAGTCTTCGGACTGGCGAATACTATCATTAAGTTGAATCTGCTATCAGTCAACTTGAACGTTGCGTCGCGTTAGAGGGGTATATAAACCACTGCCTCTCATTTCATTTCATTTCAATCATGCAGACGCCGAACAGTCAAGTTAGCTCTCCTCGCGGACCGCAGTTAAGGCCGCGAAATTTATTTGAGGAGTTCGTCAGGCTAGAGGAGCAAGACAGAGTTTTTAATAATCTTGCTCGGATTGGCAATCCGATGACAGCAACTGCTGTCAATCCAACGGAATGGCGCTACATTCCACTCTATACTCACATGCCAGTTAGTGTGGAAGTCGACAGTGCTACCAAAGAGAGAGTCTTTGACTCTCTCAGCAGAATTGGTAGGCTGTAGGATGACGACTCCCGAGAACGAACCATCGGCTCTCTTAAGGGCCACCTAGGGGCAAGACATGATAGAACCTCCTCGCGGTTTGCCCTGGGCAGTCTTCGGACTGGCGAATACTATCATTAAGTTGAATCTGCTATCAGTCAACTTGAACATTATGCAGTCGATTGCTATCCCTGAAGCATTCTGATTCGCTGTTGAGCAATTCATTGTTGAAAACCCTATATAAGCCAGAAGATTGTAGCGCTTCTCATTCAATTTGAAGTCACGATGGAAGCGACATCTGCCGACAATATTCCCGTCTTCACTGATGAAGACAACGGTATTCCCGAGTTCGTCATCCTCGACGAGTGGGATGAGGATGAGAAGAAGGGGAAGATCAAGAGGATCGTTTGGACGGATGAGGTGTGGACTCCAAATACCACCCGCATCCGAAAGGTGCCAGATGCACCAGCACGGCTTAGGCGGCACAGGGTTTATGACAACCTAACTGTCATACCTATTGACTATTCAAGCCAATAGTCAACTTAATTGTCACCGAGAACGAACCATCGGCTCTCTTAAGGGCCACCATGGGGCAAGACATGATAGAACCTCCTCGCGGTTTGCCCTGGGCAGTCTTCGGACTGGCGAATACTATCATTAAGTTGAATCTGCTATCAGTCAACTTGAACGTTGCAAATGAAGTTCGGTGTAATACTTCCTTTCGACGGGCGTTCCTGTAAAGGGCGGCGGTGAAACCCGTAGCTATGTATACCGCAAGGGACATTCGGCAATGGTCAATCTTGTTAAACCTCTCTGCGTCATGTTTGCAAGTGATTGCCTCTGTCTCAACGTAGCATGCATTCGCGTCAGGGCGACATTTAGCCAACTGTCGAAGGTTGCCTAAAACTTTCCATTGCATACGTTATGAGAACCATGAGTTCTACCTGTCTCTATCAATGAGACGAATTGATGAATGGAATGAAATGGGAGGACACTCACGCGCCACACGCAACATAACACACTTCTCTCTTCCGTAGTCTAACAAGCTCTTTACACATGGATCGCAGTCGATTGCTATCCCTGTATCAGAAGTGTAAGCTATCTTAATTTATTTGACACTATTTTATCTACCATCATCGTCCATATGAAATGTTTTTAGATTTACAAGTTAGACTAAGCGTGCTACTATTTCCAAATGAAAAAGTATACATGCTTAAATCATCCACTTAAGCCCATCCGTAGTCTAACAAGCTCTTTACACATGGATCGCAGTCGATTGCTATCCCTGTATCAGAAGTGTAAGCTATCTTAATTTATTTGACACTATTTTATCTACCATCATCGTCCATATGAAATGTCATAAGATTTACAAGTTAGACTAAGCGTGCTACTATTTCCAAATGAAAAAGTATACATGCTTAAATCATCCACTTAAGCCCATCCGTAGTCTAACAAGCTCTTTACACATGGATCGCAGTCGATTGCTATCCCTGTATCAGAAGTGTAAGCTATCTTAATTTATTTGACACTATTTCATCTACCATCATCGTCCATATGAAATGTCATAAGATTTACAAGTTAGACTAAGCGTTCTACTATTTGTAAATGAAAGATATAGTTTCACCAGTTTACAAGTTAAAAATAAAGTTTCAATAGTGTGTACGTTAGAAATAAAGTTTTAGCTGTTTGTATATCAAAAACAAAGTTTCAAGAGTTTACAAGTTAAAAAATAAAGTTTCAATGGTGTATACGTTAGAAATAAAGTTTTAGCTGTTTGTATATCAAAATAAAGTTTCAAGAGTTTACAAGTTAGAAATAACGTTTCAATAGTGTATGCGTTAGAAATAAAGTTTTAGCTGTTTGTATAACAAAATAAAGTTTCAAGAGTTTACAAGTTAGAAATAAAGTTTCAATAGTGTGTATGTTAGAAATAAAGGTATAACTGTTTGTAAAAATAAGATCGCAAGATTTACTAGTTTACAAGTTAGACTAAGTGTAAATTAAAATAAAATTATAACTGTTCACGAGTTAAAGCGTTGATGCAACGATGAACAATTAATAAGCTGAAAAGTTTTAGATTCACTTTAACATTACCATATGTTTACAGATAGAAATGTATCACAGCAAAGCTACTTCATGAGTTAGTTTGCCAGGAGTGTATCATCTCAAACTTTTACTCCGTCGTTGAAATTTCATGACGACTTTTTGCTAGACGAAAGTTAACACCAGAGGAGCGTAGGGGTGGGTGGCATAAAATACGCCTACAGCACTGAGAGAGTTGGAGTGCATGAGCTATGTACATTCTTTTGACGACGAGAGGAGCGATTTAGCCGATGGCGCAGGTAGTTTCCCAGAGCATGGAGGACATTGTTTAGGTGACTCTAAGGACGTATGTCGAGCTGCCTTCAGTGATAGGCTTCCAACTCATGATGAATGAAGATATGCTTACGACCTACATTCAACCATTGGTGTATGCCCACACCCTCCCCCACAACGAGCTTGTCTGCCACATTGTATTCATGAGTGTGGCTCAAAGTAGGAAATTGATTGATGAGTCTTTGCTG